>JABSTQ010000775.1:0-118483 GCA_013358835.2 Ixodes persulcatus
TACGTGGCAAAGAATTTCGTCACATCGCGACTTCTGCTCGAAAGAAAAGTCGAAATTTTCATAAGTTCCTAAATTGTCGCACATGGCCCGGCAAGTTCAGGCGATTGATTAATTTGCTCTATTCAATTTTTACTAAGAATTGTTTACAAATTTAAAATCACTCGTTGAGAAGCGCATCACGCATTATGCGCATTTGGGTCCGCAAAATTAAACATACAAACGATAATACCTTATATGTGTATTTCCTCGTTTGGGAC
Source organism: Ixodes persulcatus (assembly GCA_013358835.2). Lineage (NCBI taxonomy): Eukaryota > Metazoa > Arthropoda > Arachnida > Ixodida > Ixodidae > Ixodes > Ixodes persulcatus. The sequence continues at coordinate 258 of JABSTQ010000775.1, forward strand.
GCTAAAATGTCACCGGCTTATTAGATTTAAGACTTCGATCGCGAGGGAATCTCGTGCGTTTCGCGTCGACCGGGTAAATAAGCAGGGATTTAGTTGAAACAACTACGGAAGCCGTGGCCACCGCTTCTTCCTGCCAGTTATTTCGAGGAAATGTTTGTTTACTGGTTTAGAAAATTCAAAAAGGAATCAACTTGAAACTAATAAGAGACCAACACTCACAGGACACATTGGAACCAAGAGGATACACGGAGTTGCTCTCATTGAAGTGTTCACTACACATGCGAGGGATTCTCGGATTTCGCTTTCCTTTTTTCAATTTGATAAGGCATTACTTTCTCAGATTTCATCGTTTCCGAATCATATTAAAAAAAAAAAAGTACGCCCTATTTGCCGTGGTGGATGTTGTAGGGTGATAAAGCGGTGTATTTTATCATTCAGCTTTTTGTACTGGTAGAAAACAGCTCCCAACCATCCGAGCGCTTCGACACCTCAGCGCCAAAAGTGTTTGTTAGCACGACTACACGTGCCACGGTTTCAAGGTTTGGTAAAATGTCCTACTGCAACTATCACTTCACCAAATAAACACAACGCGTGAAAGATGCTTTGCCGCGCTCGATACCCAAACAGCGCATGAAGCGAGCCGACGAGCGGAGTGACCCAAGATCCGCACGGTCTGCCCCAGTCTGTCCTACCGGTGACGGCACAAACGATGATGATGATAGCTAGAGAAGCGTCACCTGTAGTTCGCGCACGCCGCCGCTAGTCAGCACGTAAAAAAAAAAAAGGAATTCTCAGCACATTTTGACAAATGCCGGCTTTCTTAGTTCAAAAAGAAGCTTGTATCAAACGTAAGTCCTTATTTGTCATTCACGAAATCCGTCCTACGATCCTGTTTTTGTCCCGACGTTGTCATGCTTGACAGATTAATTATTTTTTTTCAGTGAAATTTTAGATTGCACAAAACATGAACTATAGTAGTCGTTTCAAAAAATATCACCAACAATCTCCCATAAAGAAATACAAAAAAAAAGTTTTAATGGTATATCTAAAGAGGCACAGAAAACCGTGTTTTCTTGAGCGCGCTAGTTTTCCGGATTGAGCGGCGTCGGCGTCGCCGTTGGCGTAACTGCGCGTTGCATTATGGATGTTTTCCATGATGACGTCACACGTGACATCACGTGTGACGTCACAAGAGTAAAATTTTGTCGCTAAATTTGTCGGGAAACTTTTCCACTAAATGTGGAGGGAAATGTTTTCGCTAAATTTAGTGGGGAAATTTTACCCTCGTGACGTCACACGTGACGCCACGTGGGACGTCATTATGGGAAACGTGACGCCAAGCTAAATTTAGCGGCGAAATTGACATCACGTGACACCAATTCAGTTTCCTCGCTAAATATAGCGGGAAAATTTTTGCTAAATTTTCCCGCTAAACTTAGCGAGAAAATGTTGGTAAATTTCCCGCTAAATTTCAGAAGAGGAAGAGAGAAGGATACGGAGGGGTAGCAGGCACATACCCTCCACCGCATTCCCTCTCCTCCTCATCCTCAAGAGCTGCGCTCTAATTCGGCATTAGAGAGAATTGTAAACGTCTTTCATTGTTTTTCATAAGTAAAAGGAAAAAGAAAGAAAAAAAAATTAAACAAATTGAAGGTCAAAGGGCCTCTAACTCGCACGTCGTCTGGTTGCCCCCCCCCCCCCCCCCCCCCCCCCCCCCCCCCCGTTGGGTTCTCTCTCAAGATCTCCCAGCCGCTTCCTCCGTGATTGTCGACTCTTCAAGATCGTTAAATGAAGGTCGCGGCGAGCGATCGGCACAAAAGACGGTTCACGCACGGGGCTGACGGCCAGTGTAGCAGCGGAGGGCAGGTTTTGTTGACTTCCGCATGTCCCCCACAAGACGTCTCACCGTAGTTCCCCAATAATTCGTTTTTTTTCTTCTTTGCAATTACGCAGCGGAATGGCAGTTTTTTTTGGGGGTGCAAGGTGGCGTTCCTCCTAAGTGAGTCGGGAGTGCCCAACAATAGAATTATTTGCTAAAACCCTATGGTCACGTCATGTTCTCACAGTGGCTCCGACGCCACTGGTTCTCAGCGCTGAGTCTCTATTTTTGCGTGTCTCGGTTCACTAAGTTATTGCATTTTGCGTAACTTACCAAAATGATCTCCAACAAAACGGCCAGAACCGAGCACGGTGTCAGAGTGGCGGTGTAAAAAGCTTCACCTGCTGCGCTTGGTTGAACACCTGCTCATGACCTACTACCGCAGCCTCTGGCTATGAATACATGAATACCATCTTTAGTATTTCCTCTTTCGCAAGTCTCTCTCTCTCTCTCTCTGACCCTCTCTTGCTTGTACACTGCAAGGCAGAGATCTGGTGCTGATATGCCGCTCGCCCAAGTGGAACTATTGCCGAGTGCCCTATACTAAATGCCCGCTTTTGTTCGTGGCCGCTACTTCCAAAATCCTCCTCGCATCCGGGAGGTTTTAAACATCCGACACTCGCCGACATCAACTAAGTAAATCAAAAGCGCCTCGTTTGCACGGATGTAAAACTCCTACCTTTGAGAGAGGCTGTCCACACACCGCCCCGTCCACACGTATACACCGTTCGGTTGGGTCCGGACATTTCATCGAACGCCGTTTCATCGAACACCGTTTCATCGAAGCCGTTTCAACAAACGCAGTTTTATCGAACGCCGTTTCATCGAACGCCATTTCATCGAAGCCGTTTCATCGAACACCGCCTACTTGAGCAGTAGAAATTCTCCATTTAGAAAATATTTTTTTTTTCCTTTTAGCGCCGGGAAGATAGCAGTGTTTTAATATGCATTGTAATGTATACACTTATACATATATAAAAGGAAGAAGTTAACCTTTTTTGACACCTTCTATTCTTTTTTCAGTAAATGATGACCTCTGTTAATGTGGCCAATAAGAAACGGGAACACTGACGACACTTTTTAAAGCTGCGATCACCAGGTGCAGTGATGAACGCACGTCCGTTCAAGGGCGTATATATCTTCGTTCTTGAAGAGACCTATTCTGCTTCAAGACGAAGCCGTCCTTGAAGCAGTGATCTGTCTGTGTACCATCATACGACGAAAAAAGGCGTGTCTCCCTTCTTTGTTCATTTATTGTAACCAACGGAACCATGGACCTGCCGGATACTGCATGTCGAAGATCCGACAGGTCCACGGTTCTCTCGGTTAAAATAAACTAACGAAGAGGAGAGACGCGTCTTTTTTGAGAACATATATGTTGTTAAAAAGAAAGCTATTCTCCTAGGATAAAATGAAGAAGAACGCAAGAAAATCGACAAATACGAAATCAAAAAGGCGCTGCGGAGAATAGCTGTTTCCCTCTTAAAAAAAGTGCCTTTCACGCGTGAATAAATAGAGGGACGAAGTGGGAAAAAGTGTGTGGCCTAGAACAGCCACCTACCTCGCCAGAAAACTTGAGAAAAGTCGCATATCCACTCAAGTTTTGATATGATAGCTACCTTCTATGATTCAGTAGTCAACATTTAGGTGGACAAAAAATTAACCGGGTAGTAATTCTATTTCTGGTGAATTTAAAGCGCCGTCAAAACTATTTCAAAGCGATAGTAAATTATGTAAGAAGTATTGTATTACTCCAAAATTCAGTAAAAGGAAATTCGATGAAGGTGCAAAGGTGCAAGCGAGCTGGACAAGGATGACGAAAATAATCCCTGGAAAAGGAGAACAAGGGGGTAAAGGACAAACACAACACGGTCGCGCATCAGTCACCTAGCTGTGTTTGAAGATTTGTGTTTGTCCTTTCTCCGCCTTGTTCCCCTTCTCCAAGGATTAGTTTCGTCATCCTTGTCCAGCTCGCTTGCACCTTTGCATTAATTGCATTACCGTCATTATCATCATAACCTTGAATACCGTTTTATTTAATTTTTTTGAGGGGAGTGGTGGGGCAAAGAGAGGGGGGGGGGGGGGTTTAAGGAAAAGGAGTGTTTATACTTTCGTGTCAAGCAGTGTTGATCTGGGGTAACTTAGCCGTTCAAAAGCGCAAAATCGTATTTACATTTTTATTTTATTTTTATGGTACCGTTTCACAGATAGGTAAGATATGTGATGTGTAAATGTGTTCCCGGGCACGACATCCCTTAATTCTTTCCCGAGAAAAGAAAAAAAAAAAAAAAAACAGAATGAAGAAAAAAAAAGTAAGACGCAGAAAAGCGTGTTTGGTTCAACATTTCTTTTTCTAGAGGACTGGGTTGAAGGCAAGCTCTCATTTCATTCTTGTCAGTTTGTGACCCGTGCAAAAGCGTGCCGCCCACAATTTTCTTTTGCATCTCGGTTGCAGACAACCTCCGCCAAAGAATCGTCCTGCCTGTTGTCGTTGCTGCGACAGCCATTTCCTCGCGCGATAATACAAGTCTGAAAATTAACCGGACACCGTGTTGTTACTAGTTGATGCGATCGGGCGCTTTGATGACTACTCAGTCTGCATGTACTGGTGCAAGTCAATTCGTAACGGATAAGCGGCTCCATTCGCCGGGCTTACTGCACTAAAAATAAAAACAAAACAAAAACCGTTCCTGTCTGGTGTTTTTTTTTTTTTTGTTTTGTTTTGAAAGACGATATCTTTGCGCTTTTTGAGTTAGCGGCGCGCAGAGTAAGCCACGCCCCTTTTGCCTTATGGAAAAGTCTGGGGAATCTTCAGCAAACGTTTGCGTCAAAAATTTTTTAAATTATTTCTTGTTTTTTGTTGACAGTGTTTCAAATTTCGCTCTCACATCCGTTGCTGCGATTGCGGCAGCGCAGCGGGTTTCCGTCGTTGCACGATATATGTCTATCTCTCTCTCTCTCTCTCTGTGCGTGTGCGTGTGCGTGTGCGTGTGCGTGCGTGCGTGCGTGCGTGCGCGCGCGCGCGTGTGTTTATGTGTTATATAGCCCTGCCACCTTTCCGCTAAAAGACATTCTGGAAAAGGAGCTGCTGTCACAAGGCCGGCGAATATTTACCGCCGATATTGATTCCTTTGGGGCTGGTCACACGGAGCCTAAAACCGATACTACTAAAAATACTATTATAAAATTTTATAATCGTTTAAAACATTACAAATTGATGCTTCTTTTACGAACAATTTCTGAAACGCAAACAAATTAATAACGAAAGAAAACATTCGCAAGAAGCTTTCGTGTCATAGCCACACACTGGTAACCACGACAGTGTACTAAATTTACGGTGCACTAAATTATTGCCCTGTTTACTGAAACCTAGAAATCATTGAAAACTAGTATCTTCCCATGGTTAAAATCTGAGAAATACTTATATCCGAGTTTAATCCATTATACCAGCAATACCCGAAAGAGGAGCGGGCGCGCTGGCGAGTTGTATAGAATATTAGCCCGAGACGCGTGAGGAGGAAGATGATACGGATCGTCTCTGGCACAGTTAAGGTTCTAACTATCAACGAAAGCTTTTCATGGGTACAGTACCGTCAGCCAACGCCTGGAAAACCGATTGTGAGGTCAGTTTTTTAATGCCCTAACTCCAGGGAGGCCAGCCCGATTCGATAACTTAATCAAAAGTTATAAGTATCTTCTGAAAATTTCAATGGGAAAATGGAGCCCATTTTTGCCCGTTTTCGGTTTCTGGTGCCATAGAGCCGCATGTGTTTGAAAACTCCGTCGGCCGTCATTTTCCCATTGAAATTTTCAGAAAATCACTTATAACTTTTAAGTTATCGGATCGGGTTGAAACTTTGGCATCTGGTTGTGATTTCTAGCGCTACCTTTGGGCGGAGAATGAGCGTTCGGCGATGCCTAGTTTATTTTTGCGGTAAAAAAGACCGTGTAAATTTTCTTTTGTGACACCCTGTATTTAAAAAGAGGGTACTGCGTTTTATTGCAAATGCTTCTCACGACGCTCGTGTCGAAACGTTTTTTTACCACAATGCCATGAAAGTTGCCAGTGTCTATGACTATCGTTTATTATGTTTGTATTTAGTTTCAGGTATGAAGTTTTTAATTTTTATTTTATATTTTAACTTTGACTAAACGTGAACCGTCATCAGTATCCGATGCAAAGATTTCTGATGCGTTCCCCATTTCCGTAGCACTTGAATCCCTCGTTCATAACCGGCCTATATTGCTTGAAAGCTTCGTCTTCGATCACATTGATAATAATAGTTTTAATGGTTTTATTGGCACAAAATCATTCACATACATTGATTACCGCCTAACGAAAACACTTGCGTGCTTGAGTGAATTCATTGTTTAACTAAAAATAAAGAACAGTGCGTGCTTATTTTATTATCGTTAATAGTGATGTATTTGTTGTAAAATTTGTAAGTGTACAATTTTAGTACTTGCAGGGACACTGGAACTAGTCAAGCTTCATATTGGGAGCTTTTTGTCCGGAGTTCCCGGCGCAAATTTGTTGCAATAAAGTTCAAGTGTAAAGTTCAAGCGTAATATATGTTCGTTCAAACTTCAAACAGTGGCCGATCACTGGTACTCAAAGTTCTGTCTGCCTAAGATATAAACGCTGGTAGATTGCCCGTCGATTTTACACCTTGAAATACGTGTAAATTTAGGCTGTTAAAGAAAAAATGGCTATGAATAAAATACCCTTATCGTCTCCTTGGTATATTTACGCTAGAATGTGTCAGATTCCTCGCAACGAGCCAAGTAATGTATTTTTAAAAGAAAAAGAAAAAAAAAAAAACGAAACAAAAACTTGGGCTCCGTTTTTTTAGGAGATATTCTATTCAGAATAGCATCACGATCACGAAGCATGACCTCAAAACGCGACGTATGCTTCGTCAAACGTTTCTGAGATCGTGTCGTCTGTTTTTCTGCAATACACGCAAAATGTAGATTGTTTATTCAAACGTTTCTGAAGTTTTATTTCTCTAGGCCTTTCGAGAACTCAAAGCAAAAATAAATCAGATATATGTATACCGTATTTTCCGGTCCGCGGACATATGCATGTTTAAAAATTGAAAATTCACGCGAGGTGGGGGGTATCTACAGGTGCGGACTATACAATGGGATTTGTTTTTTTTTTTAGATCGTTCGCCGTGACAAGTCGATAAGGAATTTATGAGTTAAGGACTATATTAATGTTGATTTACGTTTGATAAGGCTCCTTTGTGAGCTAATACAGTAGGCCTTTGTCATGGTGTTGTGTATGATACTTTTTTACGTTCGGACTAGGCACTAAGTGCGGACTATGCACGGGGTGCGGATTATGTACCGGGTGCGGACTATCGAAGCAAATACTTTCATTTTTGGCCCCATATTGCCCCTGCGGACTATACCAACGGGTGCGGACTATAGTCCGGAATATATATATATATATATATATTTCTTTTTTTATTAAGCGTGAGAGCAGTCTTTGATTGAGCACGGAAGATCATATGTTTTGTTATAAGTTGAATGTGCATTGGAGCAGGAAGGCCGCACTCCTAGGTCTTTCCAACCAACCAAACGGAAAAAAAGAAGAAAAAAAAAAAAGAAATCACTATTTGTGCGGTACGAGAGCGTAGCTCTGCAAATGATTTGTATGCGCTAGCTCTCACTCATAAGCCTCAGTCACACTGCTCATACATCATAGACGAGTGACCGCGATATCCGTGGTTCAATGCCGCGTGCCAAGTGCTCTCCTTGAATTCATTGCCTCGCGGCATTCGAAGCAGGGATCTCGCGGTGACTCGCGTTCGAATCTGTATGCAGACTGCCTTTTGCACGATGTATAACCAGTGTGACCCCGGCAATACGGTGCACTTTCTCAAGTTGTGCGCGGTGGCGTGCATATCCCACAACGCTGCACCAAGAGCAAGCTTGGTGCTTCAACATTCTTTCAAAACCGCCGGGAATTTCACGAGCTCCAGGTGGGAATCCAAACTATAAAGCTCCGGCATAAAAGAAAGAGAAAAAAAAAAGAAAAATCTTTGTAGCTGTAACAGCGGAAGCTACGGTCCCGGCAAGCCAATCAGGAGTGCGCACTCTTCCATCGCTCTGCTTGACCCACAGGGCCGTCATGCTGATACATAAAAATCAAGTTGTGCTCATATATGACAATAGAGTTATGCCGATATGTAACAACCAAGTTGTGTCGAAATACGACAAACAAAAACTCCGCGAATACAATAAATGAAAAAGACAAAAAAAAGTGAAAGCCGTTTAGAACTCCCTGTAACGCCGAATTGGAGCGCAGCTCTTGAGGAGGTGGAGGGAAGGGTACTCAGGGAAGGGTATACCCCTCCTCCTCCTCCTCCTCCTCCCCTCATTCTTTAATCTCTTCCGGGGGGGGGGGGGGGGGCTCGCGCGGTGCATTATGGGACATTTCGCATAATGCACCTCGGGGGGGAGGGGGGTCACGTGACCCCCCCCCCCCCCCCCCGAGGTTACGTGACCCCGGGGTGGGGGGGGGGGGGGGGGGCTCGCGCGGTGCATTATGGGACATTTCCCATAATGCACCGCGCGGTTACGCCGACGGCGACGGCGGCGGCGACGCCGCTCAGGCCGGAAACGGGCGCCTAAGAGCTGCGCTCTAAAAACATCCGCTCAGTTTTTTTTGGCATATTGTTGACTTTTGGTACACATAATAAGCTTTGGAGTTATGATATGAAGACAAATAGTACAAACCTAACATATTTTTACCGTTTTCTTCGTCACGGGTCGCTTTTTAGCTTGTGAACAGTAAATGCAATGTTTTCATTGCTTTTGCACATCATATACCAAGTTATCATTTTTGCAACGCTGTATTTTAATTTTTTTTTTTTTACGTATTTACTAAAAAAGTTGTTGCTAACTTCATACCCGCCAGATTTTTTTTTGCTAAATTTACCCCGCCTCAGCTCTACATTATCGTTTTTTTTTTCTTTTATTTCTAACCTCGTCATTCAAATTTTTTTTTTTAACTGACATTAACAATATATTGTCAGTGGCGTAACTAGGGGGGGGGGGGGGGGGGGGCAACGGGGTACACCGTACAAGTGCCCCGGGCGCTACTTGGGAGGGGGCGCCGAGCCGAGTCCACCCAACATGTGCCCTATGGAAAAAAACGGCAGCGGGGCTACGCGAGGGGCGCGAAATTTCATTTGCCATGGGCTATGAGGGGCGCGAAATTTCATTTGCCATGGGCGCCGTCATATCTAGTTACGCCACTGTATATTGTAAGGGTTTATTATTTTTTTAGCAGTTCTTCGATATTAGTTTGCGATTTAAACGCAAGAAACCTTCGACTAATCCCAGTTCACCTAATCGTCGCGAAGCTGATGTCCGCCTAAAGAAACGAGGACGCTGCTCTATCGAAGGATCACAGCACGACATATCGGCGTCGAGAGTTATTTATAAGCGGCCCTTAGCGGAACGGAAATATTCGCCGCACAAAGATCGGTCAACAGACATGCCACACTCGGCATATTAATCCCACCCGTACATATGTTGGTTTTTTTGTCTCTCTGGCGCTGTTTACGCCGTTCGATTACGCAAGGTCTCCTTACCAAATGCCAAGAGCATATACAGTGCCGCGGAACAGAATCGTGACAGATGAAATCGGGCATGCGTGGATCGATCGTTCTGCCTGTGCATGTTTCGCAACTTACTGTGGCGATAGAATCAGCTCGGTCAAAAAGTGTCAGTCAATATATTTAGGATTGTTCATTGTCGCGTTTTATATATATATATATATATTTAATTCGGGGGGTAAAAATCGGGAGCTATTTTTCAACTAATAATTGAGGAGAAATCGTTTTTTTTTTTGTAGAAACTTTCTGAAATTCAGGTTTTTTGGGTTAATCTACAAATGTACTCAATAATAAATTAGTTTTTTTTTTTTTTTAGGGTATTACAAGTTTTTAAACGCTGACCCGTTAAAATTATGGATCTGTTTCAAGCTGGTAATGGGGGGGACATGAGGGTTTTCTAGCTCCGATTGCCGTCGGTCGCTTCAAGGGAACCAGCGCCCACGGAATCCTCCTCTCCCTCAGGTGTCAACAAAAACACCGACCGTTCGAGGGACGGTCCTTTTCGATCAGATATTTTTCCATGGAATAAACCTGTTAAGTTTTCCCGATCTGTTTACGCGACTGACTGGCTCAGACGTTGTTCGTGAGAAAGGTGGGGCGTGCAGCGAGATGTCCATGCTACCCGGCCGAGAGACCAGGCTAGCGTCGACACCCAACAGCGGTCGAAGGGGGATTGATATACTCTGTTTCACCTTGTGTCGTACCGCAGGAAAGGCTACAAGCGCGAGCTCCTTGCTCTAGGGCACATCTCGGCGGCACAAGCTCTCGTGCACCAAGGGCAGCTGCCAACGCTATGAGCTCGCGCTTCTAGCCTTCGCTGCGGTACAACATAAGGTGAAACGGAGTGTAGTACATTTCACCAGTTGCGTGCAGCAGGGCCGAAGCTATGTGGCGTGCCGAGGCGTTTCCTCCGAGGCCCCAACGCCCAATAGGGAGTTTTCGTAGATCGTTTTCGCCTTCCCGGAACGCCCTCCGCAACCCGCTACGATACCCGGAACTCTAGAGTCAAAGCTATCGGCGCGCAGGCGCAGTAGCAACTTCTTCGTTGCGGACGGCTTAGCGGAGGGTGAAACGCGGTCTACGAAAACTCCCTATTGTCGCTTTTCCTCAGCCGGCCTCCGTAGAGTGTCACGGTGAGTTAGGCGCGCTCGTTGGCCGGTTGGCTGAGAGTCGTGTAGCGCGTCCACAGTGTTGCACGCAGCTTGCGAAATGAACTATTCACCACATTCGGCTTGAGTTTAATACCACGACAGCGCTACAGTATTCGGTGCCCCAGTAGACTTCCGATGGAGTATTTATTTGTTCTCCACTGACGCACAGCGATCGGGTAAGAAGTAGGGTGCCTTCGAAGGCACTCTAGTAAGAAGCTTTTCTCTCGCAGAAGTATCTGTAATATCTTTGCAAGGACTTGCGTGCATTGTAGGAAGTAGTAGAAATAACAAAATTATGAAAACCAAATGAAAGAAGAGGAAAACCGGAAGCGCGCAGGGGTCCGCCGGTATTGGGGAGGAGATCGAACAGTCACGCCTCTAGCGGTGCGCTTCAGCTGTGGGGACAACAAACCGTATTTTCTTGTTTGTTTTTGATCCGAGAAATCGAAGATGACGATTCGAAGGCCACTCCTCGTGCGACCAAAGCACTGGTCAGAGCGAAGCGCTCGTGCCCAGACCGTGCTCGGCCAGGTTCAATTTCTTTGTTATGCTGTGTTGGTAAACACCGGGCTGTGGGGACAACAAGCTCGATAAAGCGCCCCCTATAGTTCGATCTCCTGCCCAATACGAGCTTGTTTGCAAATAAACATCGGTGAGGTAGGGCAGCTAGCGTGTGTGCACCGCAAACTCCGTGCGGTGTAAAAATAAATAGGTTGGTTATGTGGTTTTGGAATTGGGGGAGAAATCGGGTTTAACCCGATTCTCCTGAAACATTTTCAGGGTGCAAAAATCGGGTAAAATCGGGTTTTACGCGAAAACGAAAAACCCTAAATATATTCCATGTTTCGTTTCCGCAGCCGACGACCCCACGAAGATTAAAGGGGCGATGCAACAATTTTTGTAGTTTGCGCAAATACCGCTTAGAACGGATCCCTGACGTTAATGACCTATGAAACACGCGTTCGTTTTTTACCCCACGCAATAGAAGTCCCAGTAAAAAATTAAAGAAAAACGAGCAGCGTTCACCCCCTCAACTCGCAGCCAGAACAAGCGGTCACGTGATCTGGAGCCGATTATATGCCCATAATGTTGATCATAGCCACGCGCTGGGGTCGGCAAAGCACAGGACACGCGCTGAGTTCCAGACATTGTTATGGCTCGGCTATTGTCGTCGTTGCAGCGATTGGACACGGGCCACTACCCAAATGCTTCTCGAACTAGTAATTATCACGAGCCCAAATCGAGTGTCCACGCAATGCTCGGGTCCAATCTATGAACAGCATTCAAATATCGTCATTGGGGTGTACTGTGACCCCCAGTTGCGTCATCAAGTTTCGCAAAGGAGAGATTGACTGGAAACGATCGCTTTTGTCCTTGAAATTACACCGCAACAAAGGAGTTTCTTGGCCAGTGGCGTTGCGTGCGAGTAACCTTGAGTCCCACTAGTGCCAGTAAGCTCGTGTAAAGTGAAAAACATTCCAACTTAATATCGTTGCACCGACCCTTTAACGAAGATAATCAAGCAGCGCCAAAAGCACACCGTCGCGGCTCTCATCGTCTTTTATACGTTTGCCGTCACCGCGGCTAAGACAATCACGCGATCCTGCGCATTTAAATGCGACATTTCAATCGGCAGCCTTGGTAAAAGGTGGACATTGTGTGCGTTCTGCTAATTCGAAAGTCAATGTCTTTTCAATGTTTACAAATCCACAGCCCAGCGTGCGATCTACACAGCTTGGCGCGCGCGCCTCCGTGGCTTCGGAAAGCAAGCAAAGCACGCACCATACACTCATCAACTCTGAAGATGCACGGCGCCTGCCAGAAGCTCGCAAAAAGGCATGCGACGGCGGCGTTGAGGCCCCTCGGCAACTACGAAACCTGCGAGAGCCAGCCACAAACTCTGCAATACAGATTGCGCAAGAAATGCAAAAGATGTATTTGCATAAAAAAAAAGGGCGCATTTAGACTACTGGGGTTTCCAAGAAAGAAGGAAAAATGGAGGGAGGTGCGCCCTACCGCAGGAATTAATTTCTCAACAAGGTTCACCTCCCCGAAAAGGTCGGGGGTAATTAAGTGACCGAAACGGAGGGAAGAGGGGGAGGGGGGCAATATTTTACTATTTTTGGACAAAAGAAAACAAAAAACGCAATGCTCTTTTATGTTGTATTCCCTGCGACACCTCGGGGATTTCCTAGAGAAGGGACCTTGTGTTCTGCTTTTATTTTAAGCTCCCCGTTTTCTCAGGGACATATTTTGCTTTGATTTGCATTTAGTATACGTCTACTTTGGGCGCCCAACTGATGTGATAATATTTAAAACGCCAACGTGCTGGCATTGTTCAATATCGCTCTTTCTCGCGTGAGTTAAAACGTGGTGGCGCCAGTGTGCAAATAGCCCCAACCACTTCCGGTTCTGAACTAGACGGCGGCTTTCGCAGTATCTGCGAAATCAAATATACACGCTATCTTCTGAAAATGGCCACTTATAGCACTGTTAGACTTAATTCACTCTTACGATAAAATAATGAAGAGTAAAAAATTAGGAAATATACATGAACCGGAAGTATGTCGGGGCTACCCAATAGGTGGCGGAACTGAGTTTGTTGCCAAACAAACAATCGTACTGTCGTTGCCCTGTCGCACAATACACTAGGCTCGCCAGTCGTGGAAACGAACATCTCCTCATACGGTGATTTTTATCCTGACAATTTTTATAGCAGCATTATAAGAAAATACTCGTATTTTATTTGTATTTTCTCCAGAAGCCCGAGCAATATCTTCGGCAATTTCTCCTGCATGCTGAGCGAGAGTTTATAGCGACCCTCACGTCAGCACACGCGGTCCACAAAAGAAGATGAAGAAAAGGCGGGGCTCGCGCGGCACGGGCACATAAACGCAGTTCGAATCCTACCGCTGTCTGTACTGGTCGCTCTCATTCCAGCTCCTACAGATTTGGTGACCAGGTATCGGACTCACGCCTTCCACCCTGCTGCTGTTTTCATGGCTCACGCCGGCCCATCAAACGTTCCTCACGGCGACGCCCTCCTCACGGCAACGATCCAAAACATTCGGCTTCCGCCTTTTTGGTCCAAAAATCCCCGAGTACGGCTCATGCAAGTCGAGGCACAGTTCCGTCTCCGGCACATCACCAGCCAAGAGACGAGATACCTTCACACCGTCTCCTCCTTGCCAGCCGACGTCGCCGAGGAACTGGCCGACATTCTCTCCACACCGGATCCGGTAAACCTCTTCGATCATTTGAAGGCAGCCATCCTTGATCGGAAGTCCGAATCGGAGCGCAGCAGGCTGCAACAACTTCTCACCACTGAGGAACTTGGTGATAGACACCCGTCGCAACTCCTCCACCGAATGCGCCAGCTGCTGGGAGACCAAAACCAGGACCCCAACAACCATCTCCTCCGTGAGTTGTTTCTCCAACGTCTTCCGCAGAACATGGTTCTGGTGCTAGCGGCTGCGGAAGACATATCACTAGACAAGCTTGCTGAACTTGCGGACCGAGTCGCAGACTATTCGAGGTCCCCTAGCATCAGCACCGTTACTCCTCAGTCACCAACAACAACGGAAGACTCAAGATTTTTTCGTATCGAAGACCGCATTGATGCTCTAAGCCGTCAACTTGCCACCCTTGCACCTTTGACGCGGCATCGCCAACCACGGTTCCGCTCCCGTCGACGCTCGGGCTCTCGCTCCCGTTCCCTGGAGCGCCCTTCCTCCAACAGAGGTGAGGACGACACTACCTCGGGTGTGTGCTGGTACCATCGTACCTTCGGAAACGATGCCCGCAAGTGCGCCCTACCTTGCTCTAGGGCGGGAAACCAGATGACCGGGCACTGACGGCGGCAAGCGGCACCGGTCAACAGGAAAGCCGCCTCTTTTACGTCGTAGACAGAGTAGCTGGCCATCGCTTCCTTGTCGACACTGGAGCCGAGGTCAGCGTACTACCGGCCACTTCTTTGGACCGACAACGCAAGCAAAAGACCTCCCCGCTCCAGGCGATCAACAATTCCCCAATTGCCACCTACGGTCAGCGGTCCGTCACACTCAACCTCGGACTGCGCCGCACATTTCGGTGGCTATTCATTGTCGCCGATATCAAGCAGGCTATCCTGGGCGCTGACTTTCTCAGCTTTTATAACCTTGCCGTAGACATTCATTCACGGCGCATCATTGATTTGACCACACACCTCTCCGTGAATAGCGTGCTCTCAACCACCACGACGACAGCCATTCGCGCGTTTTCGCCGTCGTCAGACTACGAGAAAATTCTTGAGAATTTCCCGAACATCACGAGACCGCACACAAGAGAGTCGCCGGTGAAACACACCATCACCCACCACATCGCTACCTCTGGTCCTCCCGTTTTTGCGCGTCCTCGTCGATTGTCTGGAGAACGCCTCGCCATCGCTCGTCGCGAGTTCGAGCACATGCTCGAACTTGGAATCGTTCCTCCATCGTCGAGTAACTGGGCATCACCTCTTCACATGGTCGCCAAGAAAGATGCAGGCGACTGGAGACCATGTGGTGATTATCGCGCCTTGAACGCCAAGACTCAACCTGACAGATACCCACTGCCTCACATACAAGACTTCACTGCGAATCTGGCTGGATGCCAGATCTTCTCCAAGATCGACTTGGTGAAGGCATACCACCAGATTCCGGTGGAGCCTGCAGACATCCCAAAGACCGCCATCGTTACACCTTTTGGCCTCTGAATATGTGAGAATGCCATTTGGCTTGCGGAATGCCGCCCAGACTTTCCAACGCACCATCAACGAGGTGACGCGCGGCCTAGATTTCGTATTCGCTTACCTCGACGATATTTTGGTCGCCAGCGCATCGAAGAAAGAACATGAGGAACATCTGAGCGCCCTTTTAGATGCGGAGCATCTCTTGCTCGGGTCTATGTCCCGCGGCGTCGGCGTTGTAGTCGGCACTCGAACTACGCACGCGCAACTCTCCTCCTTCCCTCTCTCCAACAGCTGCGCGTTACTCTCTCCGCTCTCTCTCTCTACCAGCTGCGTGCACTGCGCGTGCGTTCGCTTCTCCTCACACCGCGCGCGCAACTCTCCTCCTCTAGTCTCCTTTCCTTCAAGTGTGAAAAAAAAAAAAAAAAATAAACGGCGAGCGGCGAGCGTTCCAAGTTTCTCTGCCGCGAGCCGCGACGAAGGCTCGCGTAGGGGGTAACGCTAGGGCAGTCGGTGGCGCCATCTCTCGACGTCAGCACGCAACTGACTCTTTCCTCGGAACCAACACGATGCTCCGCATCACCCCATGGTTCCCCTCGGGAAGATGGTGTAATTTTTTTACCCGGCTTGACGACTACGGTTTGGTCATCAACCCCAACAAATGTCTTTTCGGCGTGACCAACATCGAATTCCTGGGCCACCTCGTCACCCCACAAGGCATCAAGCCTTTAGAGACCAAAGTCACCGCCATTCGTGACTTTCCTCAGCCAACATCTCTAAAAAAGTTGCGTGAATTCTTGGGCTATACTAAACTTCCATCGTCGCTTCCTGCCGAAGTGTGGTGAGTTACTAAAACCCCTAACTGATCTGCTCGCCACCAAAAAGGAAGCCTCGGCGTCTCTGAATTGGAGCGAAAGTGCAGCGTCTACCTTTTCGTTAGCGAAACAGGCACTTGTTGACGCCGCAATGCTCACCCATCCTGCCCCAGACGCGCCGCTCCGACTCCTCACAGACGCATCAAGCGTAGCTGTCGGTGCGGTTCTTGAACAGAACGTTTCTGGCTGGCAGCCGCTTGGATTTTTTTCACACAAACTCAAAGACGCTGAACAGAAGTATAGTACATTCGCACGGGAACTTCTAGCAGTGTATCTATCCATCACACACTTTCGCCACTTAATCGAGGGCCGGGACTTTTACGTTCTGACCGATCATAAGCCCCTGACATTTGTGTTCCATCGGAACCACACCGACTACACCGCGCGTGAGATCCGGCACCTCTGCTTTATCTCGGAGTTTACCGTTGATCTCCGGCATGTCAGCGGCCAGAAAAATACTGCTGCTGACGCACTCTCTCGCGTAGCAAACATTACTTCAGCTCAACATCCAGTGGATTTTGAAGAGCTAGCAGCCGCTCAAGGCGATGACCCCGAGCTACAACGCCTTCGTGACTCTTCTGCATCTCTCAAGTTCGCTGACATTCCTCTACCTCTTTCTCCAACAACCGTCAGTTGCGAGACGTCAACCGGCGTTTCACGCCCCTTTGTACCACCAACGTTTCGCCGGACTCTGTTTGACCACTTGCACAACAAAAGCCACCCGGGAATCCGTGCTTCACAAAAATTTATTACCGCTCGCTTCTTCTGGCTGAACATGAATGCGGACGTCCGCCGCTGGTCTCGAAATTAAATGTCAGCGCGTCAAGATCATCCGACACACCATCACCCCGATCTCACCATATCGCCCACCAGACTCGAGGTTCGCTCATGTCCACCTCGACTTAGTTGGACCTCTTCCTTCATCCCGAGGTGCCTGTTATCTGCTGACTTGCGTGGACCGGTTCACTAGATGGCCCGAGGCAATCCCTGTCCCCGACATGACAGCAGAGACAGTCGCGAAAGCCTTCCTCGACGGCTGGGTGTCTCGTTTCGGCTGTCCTACAGTCGTAACTACCGACAGAGGACGACAGTTTCAGTCCGCCCTTTTCGCGGCTTTTGTCTCCATCCTGGGTGTCCGACACATTCACACCACCGCCTATCATCAATCAGCTAATGGCATGGTGGAACGACTCCACAGGCAGTTGAAGGCAGCCCTCGCCGCCTACGAGCCGCGCGAACGTTGGGCCCCCTCGTCCTCCTGGGCCTTCGCTCGGCGCTCAAGGCCGACCTCGGCTGTACAACAGCTGAGCTTGTATATGGTTCCCCATTGCGCCTCCCTGGAGACTTTTTCTCTCCAATGTCCCCCGACTCTCAACACGAACCAAGCCGCTATGTCGCAGACCTTCGACAAACCATTCGTGAGCTGCGACCAGTTCTTCCCGCTCAGAGGAACCCTCAACACATTTTCATGAGCCAAGACCTTGAGTCGTGCACCCACGTCTTCTTACGGCGCGATCGTATTCGTCGACCTCTTACACCAGCTTACGATGGACCTTTCAAAGTGCTCGGTCGCCAGGTCAAGACCTACACCCTCGACATCAACGGTCATCATGACGTTGTTGCTACAGACCGAGTCAAACCGGCCTACCTGGACACAGCCCTGCCTACGCCCGCCTCTGCCATCACCACCCCACTGCCACCATCGGCGCCTCCACCTATAGACCCCAGCGCGTCACTTGGGCCCCTCCGGCAGCCATCGCTCTACAGGGGGGAGCCTTATAGCGACCCTCACGTCAGCACAAGCGGTCCACGAAAGAAGATGAAGAAAAGGCGGGGCTCGCGCGGCACGGGCACATAAACGCAGTTCGAATCCTACCGCTGTCTGTACTGGTCGCTCTCATTCCAGCTCCTACAAGTTCATGCAGCCGAGCTGCACCTTTGTGCAAAGCTCGCACTTGTGTGGCATAGGATAGTGGTATTGTCGTTCCGGTTGATTTACCCGAGGAAGGGCTAAGAAGCAAATACGATATATAGACGAAGCGATACTCAGTCCAAAACAACACAAAATATTGCTTATGTGAACACGTTACTGAGTATTTTCGAGCAGAAACAAAACTGACGATATAAAACTTTTTTTTTTTTTTTTTTTTTTATTTACGGAGCATGTAGCGCTCAAGACATGGGAACGGATGCTCTGAGCCGCGCGATGCTTGCGGGCCGCGTCAAATCAGCGAGACGTGGACCGCATGTGGCCCACGGGTCGCGTGCAATCAGCCACACTTCAAACGCTAGTCTGGCCACCGTGAATGGTAAAGGCTTTGTTGGGGCGCCAGTCCGGCAATCGTGGGCACGCCTCAGCAGGGCAGGACTGTTTCATCCGCATTTTCGGACCGCCAGCGTTCCGCCTGTCGCACAAGTGGATACTTTAGCGCAACCCCGCGCTCACTACGTGCTTCAAATCTTCCTCAAAGTAACTGAATCAGTGGTTTTTAACGATGACGCAAGTGTTGTCCGTCCGTCCGTCGGTACATTTTCCGCTAAATATAGCTGGTAAACTGATGTCACGTGAACTAAACACCAACCACGGCACCAAACTACATTTAGCAGGGGAAAGCGCACACAAGCTCGGAGTACGTGGAGCGAAAGCTCGCGCTGCTGGACCCAGAGATCCTATATAGGCTCAATCCCCACCCCTGCCCGTTTCGATCTGGATAAGCATCGTACCGGCGTGCGGTCGTGTATCACTACTGCGTGGTGCACGTTAGAGACCCCAGGCTAGCGGATGTATACTGCACTGGCTAAATTTCGCATTACAGCGAGTGACTCGTCGCAACTTTGAAATAGCTGACCAACTATACACACTGTCTAAATATCCACACAACCCCAATTATTAAGGACGAAGAAAGAATAAAACAATTTAATACTGGAACGACACAACACATCGTGTGTTGTGTTGTTGTCCCAGTTGTAGATGTGTTGTGTTGTCCCAGTTTTAAATTGTTTTATTCTTTCTCCACCCTTGACTCGAACCAACACGCTCTTTTCCCAAGCATACCCAATTATTAATAGAGGGGAAATCGACGTGACGTAGCCTGGTGTCACGTGACCTGTACAACAATTCATTTTCCCCGCTAGATTTAACGAGAAAATATACGTCACGTGACACATTAATTCCCTCTCCCCCTCCCTCCACCTTTCTCTCCTTACCATTTAACCAATCTGCCTCCCTTAGCCTCACTTCCACCTCCCCTCCCCTGCATTTGTCCCTTTCCCCTCCCCCTCTCTTATCATCTCTCCCCCATTATCCTATAGTGCTCTCCCCCTTTGGACATGTGACACACCATTTCGGCTTTCCCGCTAAATTTAGCAGATAAACGACATTATTAAAACAGCGCAAAAGGACGGGACAAAAGTAGAAGGAGCACACGGCTGACGCTGACTAAAAACTGAATGTTCCGGAAATACTGTATACACGATGACGAAAAATAAGTGTTATAGGCCTCTAGCTCTTTAGTTTTGGGCAATGCCCCTAGCGAGCAAAAGCGGATATATTTAGGTCGTGTTTCGTTTGAGCGTCACCACGCTCAACCACGTTCATTAAATTTGTGAAATAAAATTACAAGGACAGAAACATGGAGAGCAAATTAAAGCGTTTTGATAGTACGCTGAAGGCGCGAGTTGCATTTTTATTTCGTTATATCCAATCATTTATTGTTTGTTATTTACCCACTCGGCTAGCGCGCGTGGACGGAGGTTGACAGATATAGATATGCGGGATGAGACGTTAAGAAGGCGATTTGTGTCAGCATTTAATAATAACGTCTTGCAAACGCAAAAAAAAAAAAAAAAATTACGTTTTTTTTTTTACGTTTTGCGGGCGTTGCAACTTCTCCTGATTGAGAGAAACAAGCCTATTGGGTGCGTGAGCGGCAGTTTTCTGTATGAAAACAAAACAGCGGACGATTGCGAGGGTCGCTTACGTCATCCTTGCTGCGTGCACCGTTTTGTAGACGCATATATCGTTCGTCTATAAGTAGGATTCCGTGCAGCTTTACTTTAGACGCACCGTTACAGTTCGCCCAAGGGCTTTCTTGCACACTTGGCGTGCGCACGAGCTTCCTGTCGATTCGCTATCTCGGGAACTTTGGCGCAGCCGTCGGTCTCGAAGCTATAAATAAATACGAGCGTATAAAATAAAAATGCATCAGACGTTACTTTTTAATTCTCTTCGCTGCTACCTTTCGTAAAATCGTCACGTAATTTCCTTGTCTGTGTTTGTTTTGTCACTTTCGTCTATGCGTGTGCAAATCTCGTTTATAGGTAGCCTGCTTCGTTTCACATCAGTTGAGCCAGTCGTGGGACTGGCGAAGATGCGTACACCCTTTCGGTCAAAATGAATACTTTAAAAGTATACTAACATTGCACTTTTATTAAACTTCGCAGAGTGTACTTGCAGCAGATTTTAGAATAATAATAGTATATTAAACATTTAGTGTGTACACTTTCGTTGCCAGACTGGGTCGACGCGCGGACCGTACCGCTAAAATACTGGGTACAGTAAAAGTATGTCGAACGTATACTGCAGATACTGAAAGTATGATCAAGATATAAAAATAAAAAAACGTTGACACCTCCCTGTAGTGCCGAATTAGAGCGCAGCTCTTGAGGAGGAGGAGGGGAAGGTACGAAGAGGAGTCTATGCCCCTCCACCCCTCCTGCTCGCCTCCCATTTAGGGGTAAAATTTTCCGCTAAATTTAGCGGAAAAAATTTTCCGCTAAATTTAGCGGAAAAATTTCCCCGCTAAATATAGCGGACAATTTTCCCCGCTGTTACGCCGACGCCGACGCCGCTCAAGCCGGCAACGGGCACCTGAGAGCTGCGCTCTAACAATGTCTACCAAAAAAATACTTTAGGTGTACACTTTATTTCGTGGAAGTGCAGAATTAGTGCACCGGAAGTTCGATGCTTGTCCCGGAAGTCGGGCGTCTGCTGGGCTTCCTGGTCCATGCAGTTGATATTTTGGTTCACGCTTCCTCGCGTCTTTGAGTGGGTTTTAATAATCCCGTTTTGAATTGAATCTCGACAATGAAGGTATCGAACTTGGAACACATGCACACTTGACCAACTATCTCAAAATTTGCAGATCCAATGGCTTCCCCAGGAGACTTCTCGGGTCTGCATTCGCCGTTACTGCGCAACAAGCAGGTTGATATGACAAGAAAAACTCCAGCGCCCTGAACGCCGTTCAAACCAGCACTCGGAAGAGTTCGAAAAGCCTATGAAGCGCTCGCTTCCGGGGCAAGCCGCTTGCTTCCGGTGGCTGCATACCTGTTTGCTCAATGCGCCATCCAGCCCCGGAGATCAGTGAGGCTATAGTCTGTCCACTATATATCGTCCCAACCAAAGCTCGGCACTCTGACGGCGCTGCATGCTTTCATCCCGTCCTCTCCATCATTTTCCCTCCGTATTGCGTTTTACCAAGGTCCCAGTTGAGTATTCTCCCTTAATTTCAAAATAGCAATAAAAAAAAAAAACATAAATAAGCGTAATCGGTTCGGCCAGGCGTAATGAATATAAGAAATGCGGATCGGTCGCACGCGTCGTCTGCAACCGAGACCCGTAATTGGCCGATCGACCCTGGTCGGTAAGTGGGTGGCAGCCCGAGGCCGGTTCGATTGGTTAATGAAGTGAGCTGTTGACCTCAATCATTCGCCGTCCGCAGCGAATTAATTGGCGTCAGCAGCACCGTGCCACAGCAGGTCACGGAACGGTAATAACGAGGGATGTCGCGAACTTTTGGCGAACCTAGAGGCTCGGCGAACCTTCGGCCTTTGAAGCAAAATTCGCAAAAGTTTGACTCATGGTCCGTGTTGCCCGACTACTACGCGAAAATTCAAATTTTGGGAAACAAATACTCTATTTCACGACGAGCGGACTCGTTTTCTAGACCCCAGTATATACACGCCTACGAGGACTATATATCAACCCGAAGGCGTTTTGGGGCTTTGCGCGCTCGGCTGGTATTGAACTATTTTTTTTAGTTAATTCTTTTTTTTTTTTGTTTTAGGCCGTCGAGCCATCCTTGTGTCAATAAAGTGTAACAACAATGACAAAGTACAATTTATTATATATATATAATTTTTTTTTAATGTAAGGACCACTTTTACGCAATATAAAAGCAAAACATGCATACCTTTAATGCACTGCTCTAATGCTTTAGCTACTTTTTTAGTGTGAAACAATATATCCAATAAACGTGTAAATTATACAGGGTGTTTTTTTTTTTAAGCTTTACAGACAAGCTGGCATTGGCGGAACACGATGATAATCCAGTCCGCGTTTTGCCACTGCAAAACGCGGACTGGATTTGGTGCGCCCCCGAGTTTCCCACGAGCTTCAAGTCGTCCTAAAAAGTGTAGATTGAGTGGTTTTCGATGACGCCCTCTAAGTTTCTAATTGGAACCATATGTCTATTTTCACCAATTGAAAAGTCAATGAACGAATTTTACTTAATTAGCCGACTTATCGCAAAGATTAGCCACCCACATAATGTCCCCCTGGCCATATAACTCGCCTGCACAAACCGCATAAGTGTAACTTTCACAGCTTTTTTTTTAAACAAAACTGTAAAGCTTAAAAAAAAAAACCTGTATATAAACATACGTACACATTTTATCACGTAAATTTGTAATTTTGTGTAAATTATATGTGCAAATATATAATTTCATCTGTAATGTAGTACATGTACATATACAGGCTGTTTCAGAGAACGCAGGCCAAATCGCTCCTGCGAAAACTAAGCATTGCACAGAAAAACAATTTGATGCCGTCTTGGTGTCTGCCCAAAAGTCTATGTAGAAAAAAAAATAACGTTTGAAAAAAAAAAAGTTTTTGTTTTGTTTCTTAGAAAGTAACTTTTTATTTGTTCATACTAAGGCCATAGATTTAATTAGAAACTTACTGGGCATCATCAATAACCCCTATATCAACCCTTTTTAGACAAGTATAAAGTATGCCGAGCATTTTAATATGTTCCGAAAAACCTTTCAATTCTGAGGCGTACTCTGGTTTCGGATTCTTATCCAGGCCCCAGGCGCACCTTGGCGGCAGCTCGAGGCTCTTGGGCTCACCCACCAATGGGCTCCTGGGCAGACATCAACACGGCATCCACCTTTTTTCTGCGCGATGCTTAGTTTTCGCAGGGGCGATTTTTTTCTGAAACACCCTGTATATTTTTGTGTGTAAAGTGTATGTGTAAATTATATTGTATACTTAAAATAGAACGAATAAAAAACACGGAGGACGTTCAGAGACAACGCACACTCTTTCAGTTAGCAGCGACGAATGTTTTTCTTTTTTCTTTCGGACACAAAAAATTCTTTTTTTTTTTTTTTTTTTTGCCGTCCCCCATTTTTTTATCTGGATCCTGGTCGACGCGCGAATTTTTCGCGCCCGAAAATAAACATTTATGGTTTCGAACTGAAAGAGGGTTGTTGTCTGTGAGCATCCTCCATGCATTAATGCGTTAGCATTAGTACCCACATGACAGGGAAACGCCGACGGCGTCCGTCTGTGGACAAAACAGTGGAAAGGGATGTGCGCCGCGTAGAGAGGAGGAGAGTGGGGAAGGACAAAAGCGAGAGGGAGGCCACGTCACGGAGTGGAAGCCAATGCGCGCGCAGATGCTGGGGCGAGTCCGAACTTGCATGTGTGCGGAGCGCGTACGCCTTGGTTTCTGCTACAAAACGGAGAGTGAGGCAAGTACTAGCGTTAATCCAAATAGACGAAAAATAAGTAAAATCCATTAAACACGTTCGATTTGACCTGTCCAAATTATATATGTCAGTACATAATTTTATGCGTGTGCATATAAATAATTATGCGGAAATTTGAGCTGAAATTGTAATATGCTTTCCTCTTGTTGTGTTCATGTGCTTTTTAGAAGGGATAACATTCCAAATTTCTAAGTATATTTTGTTCGTTACAAGTTTGGTGCAATGTCACGCCGTTGGGGTGGCGCTGCTGTCAGTACGGCGCAGACGCTTCCTCTCACGCGAACCTGGAACGGGCAATGAAGTGCGGGCTTGCTTGTGAACAGCGCCCTGGCTCATGTATAAGTATCCATCAACCTATCTTTTAATGGGCGCCCGGAAAAGGCCAACAGTAACCATAGATAGATCCAATAAGTATTGCACTTTTTATCCCCAGCTCGTTTTCAATGTTCGTGCATGCGCACAAAAGTCGAACTTTTGTCGAACTTCGCGTTGAAAGTGCGAAAAAGTCGAACCTTGTCGAACTTAAACTTCGGCAAGTTCGCGACGTCTTCAATATTTACTAAAAAAAAAAAAAAAAAAAGAGCAACGGAGGAAAGTGGTGCGCATTGTGGCCTGACTGGTTCTCGCGCGAACCGGTCCGGGCCTCGTGCGGTAGGCTGCTCCATTTTTGTTTCGTGATTTCTTTTTTTTTTTTTTTCGAGCCGCGAGCGATTACGCTAGGAGCGATACGATATTTTGGTCCGAATAGCCGCAGTAAAAACCTTCAGGGCTGCGCGGCTGGTACCTATCTGCTTTGGGCGGTACCAGCCGGTACTAAAACCGCCGAGTAGCTGAGATAACGCTCGACGCGGTACTACACTCTCGCTAGGAATCGTAAAATTCCAACAAACTTGCAAAAAAAAAAGAAGAAAAAATTCAATATTTGCTTTTTTGACCTTGGAATAGTCAAGCTCCTATCTTTAGGAGCTTGAAACAACAGCGCCAATTTTATTCTAAAAAAATGGTTACAGCATCTTGCGTATCTTCCCTATGCGGGAATTACCATATAAGTATGTATTCGTGGCCCCCTCCCCCTTTTCCAGGGTTGACTAAAACGTATCACAAAATTTAAAAAAACAAACAAAAAACAACATAGGTATTTTTGTCCCAGAGACTTCAAAAGGGCGAAATACAAGACACACACACACACACACCGCGCGCGCACGCACACGCACACAATTTGCATCGCAAAAAAATATGTTTTTAGGGTGCAAAAGCGGCCCCCAAATTAAACAAAAAGTGAAAACCTTCTCTGTTTCATAATTTATTTCTCAGTACTCGTACGTGATAAAGACACACATTTTGCTTAATTTGGAAGGCAATTAAAGGTTCTACACGTGGTAAAGCAATACTAAACATAGTCGACTCAAAAAAAAAGAAAAAAAAAAGAAAAGAGATCGGCAGTTTAGTTCACAGTTCGCGGCATGTTTGGGGATTTTTACAAAGATTGGAGCGACAAATAATAAATAGTAGATGGAACTTACTTTTACCTACTTGCATATATATCACAATAAAAAAAAAAAATATAGAAGCTCTCTTTTAAATACTTTGAGATTGAGAGTGCTTCAAAAACGCCACACACGACAATCGTCAATTTAACGCATAAACCCACCATCGGCATTTGCTCTTTTTTTTTAGCATATTTAGAGGCTTAAAACTTAAAATCAGTGCATATACCTCTAACAGAATGTATTCAGGGTGTGAAAAGAACGCAACGCGAGAAAAATAAAAATAAAATAAAAATGATTTTTTTTTTATACAGCGTGGTGAAATTGAACAAACTGTGAAAACCTTCTTTGTTTCATAATTTATTTCTCAGTACTCCTACGTGATAAAGACACAAACTTTGCTTAATCTGGAAGGCGATAAAAGGTTCTACACGTGGTATTATTTTAAAAGCGATACTACACATATTCGACTAAAAAAAAAAAAACAGAAATTTAGGTTACAGTTGTTCGCGGAGGCATGTTTGGGGATTCTTACAAAGATTGGAGCGACGAATAAGAAATAGCAGTTATAATGTCGTTTTACCTACTTGCATACATATTACAGTAAAAAAATATAGACGCTCTCTTTTGAATACCTTGAGATTAAAGGTCTGTTCACACGATGCATCTTTTAGGCGCGCAACAGTTTCGCGACACTCAAGTTTCGCGAAATGTGCTCGTTCACACGTACCGCTTCACGTGCGACAACGATGACGTTTAGACTCGTGAAAATAGTTTCGGTGTTGACTGTTGACCATAATGTGGCGCTCCGAATTAGAACGCTATTTATCTGGGGACCTGCTTTGCGCATTTTATGCAGTGAATTTACTTTAATTTTTTTTTTCTCACACACTGCACTACTTGGAGCGATCTCGCATGTGCGCAAAGCCGATTGAGGCGGCAACCTGTACGTGCAGGACATGTGCCGGCGTCGAGCCCGTACGCAGCCAATTCATTGCCAAAGCTCCTATCAATGCACTGTGGTATTCATAGAAACTCTACGTGCCAAATCTGGTTACTTCTCGGCGCCCATGTCTGCCCCGATTTTACTGTGCCAACTGTTTCAGAGAGCGCACATGGTTTCACGTTCTTTCGTTAAAACAAAGCAAACTTGGTTTCAGTTTACTCGATGGTCTCTTATCCAGCGGTATCGTCGCGACAACAACGCTATGAGCACTATTCTAATCTCGCCGACTCCCGCTAATTGTCTTCGTCCATCGCTGGATTTTTTTTTTTTCCGATATGCTACTCACTTTTCCTTCAGTGGTGCTTGACGTGCTCGCGGAAGCGCCGGCAGTATTTATCGTTCGTGGTTTCGGTTTTTTCGGATTTGGCTCGGCTACAACACCGGCAGTGAAGTGGTCTTCTCAAACAGCTCGCTCCCCCCTCAAAGGCCACGTGAGAGCGTTTCTGAGCGGCCATTGGCGGCGCCCTTAGAGTGATTGACAGGACTCGGCAAAGTTTCAGCAAAAGCTCGCTCCAGAAGCGAGGTGTGCGCGCAACTTTTTTTAGATGCGCGCGTCCTTTTCGGACTCGTTCAGATGGCGCCACCATTTCGCGAAACTACATTACGCGACACTATAGATGCGCGAGAAAAGTGCATCGTGTGAACGGGCCTTAAGAGTGGTTAAACAACGCCACACACGACATTCCTCAAAACCTCATCGTTCTTTCCCGCTTCTTTGAGATTTTATTTTTCCTCAGAAACTAAACATGTCAGGATATTAAAATAAAAAGGATTGTTCTTCTTGGAACATGCGCCACAAAATACAAAACGTTTTAAGCAAAATAAAACATACGACTGCACCTCGTTGCCTGAATCCAAATGAAACCGCCCATATATTATACGCATATGGGTGGTTTCATCTCAACTAAGGCACGGATTTAGGGTCGAATTTTTAATTTTGACGAAAAACATATATGTTTTGGGGCAATTCCAATAATAAAGGAAGACGCGAACGGCAATATCGTCGGATTTTTTGTTCTCAAGTTATGGACCGCTGAAGCGGTCAAGGTGGAAACTGACGTTTTTCCAGCTTATCGGAGGTGCCATATTTCTCTCCATCCCTTTTCCATACTTTTTACGCTACATTAGTATAACTTTTTGGGAACACTCTAGACATAGGCTTTTTCATGCTGAATAAGTGTCTAGGTCATAACATTTTTAATGCTTTTTTGTTTATTTGTCAAACCGCCTCTCTGCGACGATATTTGACGAAGTTCAGCAAGCTCTGCTGTGTGACCTAATCAACATATTTTTATGATATTTATATCACCGTAAAGCTCCAATTAAGTTCTTTCTTTTGAGCATACTTTCAATATTTCGCAATAAGTATATAATGCGTATACATGTGCCTGAAAAACGAAAATTTCGAAAAACTAGCAAGTTTGGAGTCGATTTTCTAAAAAGCCCACTTTTTATTTCTTTTATGTTTTATTCACAGTTAGTTGATATAATAGTCTATCAGAAACTACCAACAGAAATTGTAATATATTGTTTGTATGGCCGCTATTAAGACTCGAATCTCGTGCTATGAGCGTTTTGAACGGGACTTCGCACAGGCGCTCTACTGAGCAGAGATTTGGCCTATGTAAGGTTTTCTATTTATCGTTAGCAGTTACCTCAATATCCAACCATGAACATGAATAAAATTTGGAGTAGTGTACTTAGAAAAAATTTACTTCGAAGTCCGTATCCACAAGTGCGGGCACAGCGCTTACTTCCTCCCAATACGGAGAATGCAGATCGTTAGAGAATTCCTCTGGGGCCTTTTGCTTTCGGCTTTGAGTTTGAAATGCCGAACTTGACATGTAATTGTCATATTTTCTTATGTCAAACAGATATGCGGTGCATATACATATGTACGATTTAGTAACTGACGCTTAGGAAGTACGGTTTATTTTGTGCGCGTTCAGACTCTTTCGTAAAATAACAAGCATTTCGTAGAGTGTAAGGCTTCAAACGTGTTAGTCATGCGTTTAGGTTTCATTTTTATTTTCAGTGATTCATGCCGGGTTACTTAGACTTTTTCTTCTTGACTTAAGTTTGTCCGGGAGTCTAGATGTTACGTATCTTCTCCGTCAATACATAGGGCGAAGCTCACACACCTTGCAAATCACGCCAGTGCCAAGTAAATGAATATTGTTAGGATGAATATTGTTATTTCATTGGCTTTTACGCTCAGATATTGAGGTAAGTACTAACATTAAATAAAGAACCTAACATAGGTCAAAATTCTGCTCAGCTGAGCGTCTATGCGAAGTCCCGTTCAAAACTCTCACAGCACGAGATTTGAGTCCTAAGAGCGGCCATACAAACAGTATATTAGAATTTCTGTTGGTAGGTCCTGGCAGACTACTATATTACCTAAATGTAAATAAAATATCAAAGAAATAAAAGGTGGGGTTGTTTTAGAAAATCGACTTCAAACTTGCAAGTCTTTCTAAAGAAAGACTTGCAAGTTTAAAGTCGATTTTCTAAAAAAAAAAACCACCTTTTATTTCTTTCATTTTTTATTTACAGTTAGGTAATATAGTATATCTGTCAGGACCTACCAACAAAAATTGTAATATATTGTTTGTATGGCCGCTATTAGGACTCGAATCTCGTGCTGTGAGAGTTTTGAATGGGACTTCGCATAGACGCTCAGCTGAACAGAATTTTGACCTATGTAAGGTTTTCTATTTAATGTTAGTACTTACCTCAATATCTCAGCGTAAAAGCCAGTAAAGCAACAATATTTATCCTAACAATATTTATTTACTTGGCACTGGCGTGATTTGGAAGGTGTGTGAGCTTCGCCCTATGTATTGACGGAGAAGATACGTAACATCTAGACTCCCGGACAAACTTAAGTCAAGAGGAAAAAGTCTAAGTAACCCGGCATGAATCACTGAAAATAAAAATGAAACCTAAACACATGACTAACACGTTTGAAGCAGCCTTACACGCTACGAAATGCTTGTTATTTTAAGAAAGAGTCCGTACACGCACAAAATAAACCGTACTTCCTAAGCGTCAGTTACTAAATCGTATATATGTATTTGTACTGAATATCTGTTTGACATTAAAAAATATGACAATTACATGTCAAGTTCGGTATTTCAAACTCAAAGCCGAAAGCAAAAGGCCCCAGAGGAATTTTCTAACGATCTGCATTCCCCCGTATTTGGAGGAAGTAAGCACTGTGCCCGCACTTGTGGATACGGACTTCGAAGTAAATTTTTTTAAGTACACTACTCCAAATGTTATTAATGTTTATGGTTGGATATTGAGGTAACTGCTAACGATAAATAGAAAACCTTACATAGGTCAAAATTCTGCTCTTTAGAGCGCCTGTGCGAAGTCCAGTTCAAAACGCTCATAGCACGAGATTCGAGTCTTAATAGTGGCCATACAAACAATATATTACAATTTCTGTTGGTAGTTTCTGATAGACTACTATATTAACTAACTGTGAATAAAAAATAAAAGAAATAAAAAGTGGGGTTTTGTAGAAAATCGACTCCAAACTTGCTAGTTTTTCGACATTTTCGTTTTTCAGGCACATGTAGCGCATTATACACTTATCGCAAAATATTGAAAATATATTCAAAAGAAAGAACTTAATTGGAGCTTTACGGTGATATAAAGATCATAAAAATATGTTGATTAGGTCACACAGCACAGCTTGTTGAACTTCGTCAAATATCGTCGCAGAGAGGCGGTTTGACAAATAAACAAAAAAGCATTAAAAATGTTATGACCTAGACACTTATTTAGCATGAAAAAGCCTATGTCTAGAGTGTTCCCAAAAAGTTATATTGATGTAGCGTAAAAAGTATGGAAAAGGGATGGAGTGAAATATGGCACCTCCGATAAGCTGGAAAAACGTCAGTTTCCACCTTGACCGCTTCAACGGCCCATTACTTGAGAACAAAAAATCCGACGACATTGCCGTTTGCGTCTTATTTTATTATAGGAATTGCCCCAAAATATGTATTTTTTTCGTCAAAATTAAAAATTCGACCATAAATCCGTGCCTGAGTTGAAATGAAATCACCCATATATATATGTATGATGCTGAAGGGGATGGGGAGTCCTAAAGGCAATGGAGGATCAAGAACAACATCATTCTCATCTCTAGAGCTCCCCCTCTCCCCTGACGCGTCCATCCTAAGCACGCGGAGAAAAGACACGCAAGCAAAGAGGCAAATAGGCGCGCGCGCGTGGTTGTTTAAGAGAAAGTCACCCAAAAAGCCAAGGAGTGCAACATTTCGCCAAACACTAAGTTACTGTAAACAACTTAATTTTCGCGAGGACTTAATTTTCGCGAATTTCGCGAATCGCCTACAATTCGCGAAAAATTGGTTCCGCTAAAAATTCCGGTAAAATGTAAACACGACGAAAATAATCCCTGGAGAAGAGGAACAAGGACAAACACAAATCGCCAAACACAGCTAGATGACTGGTGCGCGACCGAAAAAATTCGTCTGGTCCGTGTATGGAACTCGGGACCTCTCCATTTCCAGTGGAGCGCTCTACCAACTGAGCTAACTAGGGGTTAGACGTCAGTAGAGCAAACAGGTTTTACCAACTGCCACCAGTCTAACACCAACAAGGCTGAAAGGCTTGCATTTTAAGCAGAGTTGTGCGAATATTCGGAATTTCGAATAATACACTATTCAATATTTGCTTCGAGAAGAACTGCACTATTCGTGTCCACCCGCGCTTCTTACCGAACACCGGTGCACCACGGAGAAGCGATACCCGAGGAAGCGAGCTCCGCGGGTGTTGCTTCTCTGCATTACATTGGTGCTTGGCAAGAAGCGCACTCAACGGGGTAGCCCGTGCGATAAACACTTGGAAAAGTATGAATATCGCAATTGCGTGCTTGGAAGAAAAATATACATTCAAAGCGCGGGATGGTGTCCGCGTGCCAGCTGTATTTGAAAATAAATAGAAACTTTGTGAATGTGTATATCTACAATGTAGTAAACGTTTCAAAATTAATCTGACTGTTATGCAAGAGCATATGTTAGGCAGAGATGCCTTTACAACCTGCGTTCAGCATGCACAATTCTTTCTTTTTACAGCGGAGCTGTTAAGGGCTAGGTTCCCCAGGATCGTGTCCGGTACCAAAATCTTGTCGACACAAACCTCCACAAACCTATGGACAGCTACTGCCAGCTTTAAGCGATGGCGACAAACACACAGCCAGTCTGGTTGCCGCCGTCGCTCTTGGATGGCGGCAACCTTTCCAGCTATCATATAAAAATGGATAGTTGGGCGAGTTGAACTTGGTGGGAATTCATCGTAGGAAACAGGCGCGCAAAACAGACGAGGACGAAGAAGAAACACACGTGACGAACGCAGCGCTCGTCACGTGTGTTTCTTCGTCCTCGTCTGTTTTGAGCGCTGTTTTCTACGTTCTTATCAGTTTCGGTTTAGACTCAGGATGGGCCGTGCGCTTGCCCTTTCGGGGAAAGAAGACTGGGTGCGGAAAGAGCGGCGACGTACGCAGCAGCGCGAATGGGTCCGCAACCGACGTGACGCCGCTGACGCCTCGATTTCCACTTGGTCCATCGCTTCAGACTCCCTTGCGAAAGAAGAGCACATCGCTTGCCTGGAAAGCCGCCACCAAGAACAGAACCAGCGATGTAAACGGCGCCGGCGGGCTACGGAGGCCAAGCGCAAGCGCGAGGCCCGGCGACGACAGCACTCCCACGCCGGCTGAGCAGTTCCCGGGTGCGACGGCGAGGTTCCGGAGGGAGTTCGTGGAGAACCCGTTTGACGTCACTTGCGCCGTGTGCGACCGACTCTGGTTCGCCGGAGTATCCACGATCGGCGGCGTGTCGGACGAGAAGAATCGGGAAACGGGCGCGTGCGCGTTGCGGCAGTTTATCGAGTCGGCGGACGTCTACAAAGAACCGGCGTGCGTGCAGAGCGAGCCAAGATTCCCTGCTGAAAGGCGCGGTGCCCCGGCTCGCGACCGTGAACGGCTACAAGTACCCACCCGTGCCGGAGCACCTACCGAGGTTGAACGTGGTGGAGGAACGACTAGTGGCGCCTCGACTCTCGTTCATGAGCCTTCAGCGGTTGACGTGGTATAACAAAGACAACCGGCGACAATACGGTTCTCACAACCAATTGCCCAATCACACCTTAACTTACATTTATAAATACTTAATTTCCACCATAGCACAGCTTCGCTGGTTTTCCTTCTTCACAAGAGTGGAAAGGCTGAACGTTTTTTTTAACTCGAGATTAAAGAAAGAATATGTTATTTATCAAGATTTGTAAATTCACTCAATTGGCAGCTATCATATAAAAATGGATAGTTGGGCGAGTTGAACTTGGTGGGAATTCATCGTAGGAAACAGGCGCGCAAAACAGACGAGGACGAAGAAGAAACACACGTGACGAACGCAGCGCTCGTCACGTGTGTTTCTTCGTCCTCGTCTGTTTTGAGCGCTGTTTTCTACGTTCTTATCAGTTTCGGTTTAGACTCAGGATGGGCCGTGCGCTTGCCCTTTCGGGGAAAGAAGACTGGGTGCGGAAAGAGCGGCGACGTACGCAGCAGCGCGAATGGGTCCGCAACCGACGTGACGCCGCTGACGCCTCGATTTCCACTTGGTCCATCGCTTCAGACTCCCTTGCGAAAGAAGAGCACATCGCTTGCCTGGAAAGCCGCCACCAAGAACAGAACCAGCGATGTAAACGGCGCCGGCGGGCTACGGAGGCCAAGCGCAAGCGCGAGGCCCGGCGACGACAGCACTCCCACGCCGGCTGAGCAGTTCCCGGGTGCGACGGCGAGGTTCCGGAGGGAGTTCGTGGAGAACCCGTTTGACGTCACTTGCGCCGTGTGCGACCGACTCTGGTTCGCCGGAGTATCCACGATCGACGGCGTGTCGGACGAGAAGAATCGGGAAACGGGCGCGTGCGCGTTGCGGCAGTTTATCGAGTCGGCGGACGTCTACAAAGAACCGGCGTGCGTGCAGAGCGAGCCAAGATTCCCTGCTGAAAGGCGCGGTGCCCCGGCTCGCGACCGTGAACGGCTACAAGTACCCACCCGTGCCGGAGCACCTACCGAGGTTGAACGTGGTGGAGGAACGACTAGTGGCGCCTCGACTCTCGTTCATGAGCCTTCAGCGGTTGACGTGGTATAACAAAGACAACCGGCGACAATACGGTTCTCACAACCAATTGCCCAATCACACCTTAACTTACATTTATAAATACTTAATTTCCACCATAGCACAGCTTCGCTGGTTTTCCTTCTTCACAAGAGTGGAAAGGCTGAACGTTTTTTTTAACTCGAGATTAAAGAAAGAATATGTTATTTATCAAGATTTGTAAATTCACTCAATTGGGTATATTTGGCCACTTCGATAGGATTCGTTTTATGTGAAATCCGTCGTTTACTTGCCATCCGAAGACATTAGACCTTCTGAGGTTACAGTTCATAAATGGAGATAGATTAAACGTAGCTTATAAATGAATAAGTGGAACAACCTTCACGAGTTTAGCTGGGTTTTTGTCTAAGCATAACGCAATTGTAGTGAAAGCCGTGGAAAAACTATTTGATATTTGAATCGAAAATATTTGGCCAAAACCACTATGCGCTTCGAATTCGCTTCGAACTCAAAATCCACTATTTGCACAGGACTAATTTTAAGGTTATGATTATAATGCAGTTAAATGCAAAGGTGCAAGCGAGCTGGACAATAATGTGCAAGAAGCTGCAAAGGTGCAAGCGAGCTGGACAAGCGAGCTGGACGAGCGAGCTTGTTTAGCTCGCTTGCACCTTTGCATTTAATTGCATTATAAAAAATGTAAGCACATTGGAATCTATACTGAGATCCCACCGCGTCGCGAAAATTAGAACCCGCGAATTATTCAAAAACTTCAGCTTTGACCTAAATCGCGAAATACTAAGCCAGCGGAAAATAAGTCGTTTACAGTATTTGATTTCGCCATCTACGAACGTGCGCTTTTTTATTTTAAAAATAAACTACCGGGTGAAACAAGGAGACGGCAGGCTCTTTAAATCGACCGGAAAATTCGGTTTCTTAACCTATCGCGCTACGACTTTGTGCAGCGTTGCCCACAGATGGTGCATTTTTTTTTGTAAAATTTGCAAAGAGTGAACTTACCTGAGAAAAAAGTAATGAAAGAAAAAGGCTTAGCTCCTATGGAAACGCAGCGACGCCACCGGTCTTCAAAGAGCACGGCGCCGTTTCGCACGGGACACAAGAGATGGCGCAACGAACGCCGCCAACGAACGAGTATTCGGCGCCGAGAGCCAGCGTCTTTAGCAGACAATCTTTTCGACTCAAAAGCGGCGCGCGTTCCGCAGGCGGCGACAGTCACAGAAACAAAAACAGGCGCGGTAACAAAGCAGCTGCAGTTCCTTGTCTGATAAATACGCCGGCTCTCGGCGTCTGCTCGTTCGGTGGCGGCAGTTGGCGTCGCGACCGCTTGCGCCATCTCTTGTCTTCCGTGCGAAACGGCGCCGTGTTGTTTGAAGACCGGTGGCGTCGCTGCGTTTCCATAGGAGCTAAGCCTTTTTCTTTCATTACTTTTTTCTCAGGTAAGTTCACTCTTTGCAAATTTTACAAAAAAAAATGCACCATCTGTGGGCAACGCTGCACAAAGTCGTAGCGCGATAGGTTAAGAAACCGAATTTTCCGGTCGATTTAAAGAGCCTGCCGTCTCCTTGTTTCACCCGGTATATTTCCGATATTTTCGTACGCTCTGTCTCCACCCAAATGTAGCGTTAGCGGTCCCGACCAGAGGCCAAAGTTTGAGAACTAACTAGCCGTTACCTTATTGAAACTTTATGGATTTGCAGACAGCTTCAATGTGAAAATGGGGCCCATAATGGTTACTGTTCGTCTGTTTCCTTTCTTTTTCATTTGCCATCTAATTATAAGCTAATGGTATTTTTCCCCCCTTTTCGAGTAACGAGCGACGTCTGGGGAGTTGTCCGCGAACTACAAATGAAGGGCAGCCCAACATGCCTCCGTCCGTCAGAACACATTGGCATCGTGCCGGTGTATCGGTTTTCAGTGATTTTTTTTACACCATATACTATCGACACTCAGAAACGAAGCGTCAAAACTGACTAATTATGCGGGAAGATAGATGCTGACGACGTTGGTCGTGTGCGGGACAATGGCCTTGGAGAAATTGACACTAATCGGGCAATAATTATCTTGGTAGACACGAATGCATGCACTTAGAATACTTCGACGAATATACAGATTCAACAGAGAGGATGCTACAAGAATTTTGCGATGCTCTTGATCTAGTGCTTGTTAACGCCCAATTAAAATGCGACGGAAGAATAGCGTGGGAGAGAAAAAAATTCGCACTCAACAATTGATTACTGTCTAATGTCTAGCAAATTGTATAACCGATTAGGACACATTGAAATAGATGAGGAGGGCACGAACAGCTTAGGAAGTGATCATAAGCGACTTAAAATAAAGTTTGGTACAGCAGAACCAGAGACACGAATTCTTGAACGAGAAAGTAAATCGACCCTAAACGACGCCTAACTATATACAATAAGTATCAGGACGAATTGAGAGTATAGTATTCAGACAACTGGAGAGAGAATGGACATATGGTGATTTAGTAAACACTTCTAAGAGGGAGTAAGAGAAGTTCCAAATCAAACAAAGAGGAAGAAGAAGGGAACACACTCCAAAAAGCTGCTGGGACAGCGAAGTTAAAGGGATACTTCAACGAAATTTGAAATATACCCGTCGTGTTCAGAAATAGGTTGAATAGGATCCACAATATCCGTAAATGACAATCGCACGTTTGTAGTTTGAGCCTAATGGCTGTATTTTTTTGTTATAAACGGCCCACTCTGACAAACGCTCGGAGAGCAGACAGACGAAAGCACGTCACATCCGCCGCTATCGTGACGTAGTTTGT
Organism: Ixodes persulcatus; assembly: GCA_013358835.2. Taxonomy (NCBI): domain Eukaryota; kingdom Metazoa; phylum Arthropoda; class Arachnida; order Ixodida; family Ixodidae; genus Ixodes; species Ixodes persulcatus. The sequence continues at coordinate 36,728 of JABSTQ010000775.1, forward strand.
CTCGGGACCTTACGTCCGGACGCAGCGTACGCTGCGAGCTATTCCGGCCAATCCCGCTCTGTGGATGTAGCCCGTGATGCGCTTTCCGCGCGTCGCTGTACCCCCTCTCCAAGGTCACGTGGCATTCACACGGCCTTGGATAGGCCCCAATGGTTCGTAGCATCCGCTGAAAGCAGCCGAAGCACACCAGCGATCGGGCCACCGCAAGTAACTCCAAAGCTACCTTTGTACGAATTTCGAGTGACGGGTTAATCTTCTATAATCTTGTAAAGGGACAATAGCGACTTCTGGGACACACAAAAGAGAGCCTCGAGGAGGGGAGAGTTCTTCCTTCAGCTCTTCTCTCGTCGTGGCCGGAGGCGAGACAGTTATCGTCACTACCTGTCAAGGTTCCTAGACGGGCATTACAAACGAGGCGTTAGCAACACTGGTTACGTTTACATGGATGCGACAGCAGCGCATCGGATCCAGTTAGCGAATCGGATCCACTTCAACCACTACGTTTACATGGATTCGGATCGACCAGTAGCGGCACCTCGTGTCGAAGGATCACAACGCAAACCTCGTGACCTTCAGATTGTTTCCGAGGTGTCCGGTTTGCCTAGCGGCATGCAAAGCAAAGCTCCCGTAATCCCTCGCTCGAGCACTCGATTCGATCCGCTAGCATATACATGGAGAGTCTCGATTCGGATTGACCGTCTCAAACCACCCCGACCCAGCGGATCGGATCGGATCGGATCCGATCCGATCCGATCCGAGTTGTTTACATGAACCGATTCGATTCGTTAACTGGATCCGATGCGCAGCAGTCGCATCCATGTAAACGTAGCCGTGCATCAGGTGCTCTTTGCTGATCGTTTAATTCGTTTTAAAAATCCCTTTCATGTCTTTTTCGACAAGAGATTGGCGTGTATGATGTGATAATGCTCCCTTGGACACGAATAGCCCCACGTATCACGAAAACGTTCTGAAAACATTCCGGGAATGTTCAAAAGAACACAGGCAACATTCTTGGAATGTTGCAAATTTACGTAAGAACATTCTATCAACGTTGTCAGAATGTGGTGCAGGCACTTATCGCTACATTCGGGGAATTTTTTAAGGGGCATTCTTGGATCGTCCTGAGAATGACATAGAACATTACCAGGGCATTTAATCGATATCCAAATATCCTAACGAGGTCCTAAGAGCGTTCTCAGAACGTTCAAAGATCTTCTGTAACTTTCTTGAAATGTTGCAAATTTATGCAGGGTCATCCTTTCAATCTCCTCAGAACGTGGCGAGGGTACATCGCTACATTCAGGGAACATTCTCTGAGGACTATTTACAAAGATTCCACAATTACGACTTGCTTAGGCTACAGCCTCAATGAGCCGCAGTACATATATGGATGTGATAAAGCTCCTCACAGGGCAATATTTATTAATCGAAACAGACTTTAAAAAGCGCAAGCTCAAGCTAGCCGCTTTTCCAGCGCACCAGCCTGAGCACGTACTAATGACAGTTTACTCCTATCTGTCACTTGTCAATTTCTTTCATTCAAAATGTGCTGTATACATAAGGTTACTCACACCGAGCTTAAGAACAGACACCACATGGCGTCCCACATTCAACTGGGAAATACCTTCTTCAAACTTTTAAACCTCAGATACAAAAAAATCTGGTCCATTTAACACTGCCCCTCTACATACCCAGTGCGTGCCAAGTTCATTACGAAGTTTTAAAAACCATTGCTTTTCTCCTACACCTTATATCACATTCCTCGGTAGACTCATATAAGATAAAACTGATCCCTTATGCTAGTTTCCAGAAACTCCACTTAATTTGCATATTTTTGGCACAAAGTGGCATATAGTGGATGGTGTTTCGAACCACAGGTTGCGTAAGAGCTCTGTAAAGTTGGCTTCACCTGCGAAAGTTCTAGGAATGTTCGCAAGCGAATGTTCGAAGGGGAACGTTCCGAGAACATTGTGCATACGGATGTTCGCCAACGAACTTTCCTAGAATGTTGAGCAGCTTACCTTGTAGGAAATGTTCGCATACGAACGTTCCTATAGAACATTCCGAATGGTGTTTTAACGTTCCTTCAACATTCAGAACATCCAGGAAATGTTCGCACAACAGTGGGTGCTACTTGGGAGACCAAGAAATAAGCGTCGGATGGGCGAAGAAAAAGTAGGACACACCCACTGAGGCAGCGTAGAAATGGGATCCATTTCAGTGGATGCTGCAGGTAAATCAAAATGATATATGAATGCAGCAAAGAGGTTCTGGGAGCACATTAATGCACAGGGGATAAAAACAAAAGGGTTCCATTGTTTGTTGACCACACACGAGGGGATAAGTGTAGAGGGCGAGGAGGCGAGGACATTTGTTAGACGAACAATTGAGGCAACATTCGCAGAACTTGAACCGAACGAAATTGGACAGAACACGAACAGCAGCACGGCACACGACGAGAACGCTAACGAGGCAACTGAGACGACCATGGGGGAAGTGAACAAAGCAGAAGGTAAATTTAGTACCGTCTGGAACGGCGACAGGCCCAGATGGCATAGGATTGAAATTAGTCAAAACACTATAGGAACAAAAAGCAAATTAAAGTTAAGACAGCTAGGCAACTGGTCAAATAATAATAGGGAGGAGAGGTACCCAATGATAGGAAACTAAGCAGAATGAGATTACTATATAAAGGCAAGGAAAATACGAATAGAATAACATCATACGGCTCAATAACAGTAACGTCGGTACTGTACAGACTAGCGATGCAGGTAGTAAAAAGAAGAATGGAAGGATATTTTAGGTGAGCTAGAGAACGGGTTCCGAAGAGATAGACGATTATATGATAACTTTTTTCATCATCACTCAATGAATAGAGGTGTCTAAAATGAGTAAAAAACCGTTATGGATAGCATTTCTAGACATTAAAGGGACGTACGACAATGGGAGTCAGGAACAACTTTGGGCACAGCTGAGAGAGTATGATTTAGATGCACATTTGCTTAGGCTTTTACAACAGGTATACACAAGCAATAGGGTTGTTATAACATGGGAAGCAGAAATAAGAGAACCGGCAGAAATAAAAAAAAAAAAAGACACAGGCAGGGTTGTCCTCTGTTGCCTCTAATTTTTATGATATACCTGAGTAGAATAGAAACGTAATTAGAAGAGTGCAATTTAGGTTTTGATATGTCATATATATGAAAGTGGGGAGAAAGTAAACCATGTTACACCTGGAATGTTCTGCGCAGACGAAGTTGTACTGTTAGCAGATAGCCGGGATAGGTTACAGGAGCTGATTAAGATCTCTGGAGAGGAAGGAGACCCTCTGGGCCTGATAATGGTTTATAACAATGAGAAGGGAGACCCGCCGAACATTTAAGACGTATAATAGAACACGTAGAAAAGTATAAACGCCTAGGAGTATGACTGAATGAGGGAAAACAATACTTAGAACAGGGAGAAAATTTGCTAAAGAAAGAAAAAAGGAACGGAGCAATTATGAAGCATAGGGCACTATGAAATTACAATATATACGAAGTTGTTAGGGGAACATGGAAAGAAGTCACGATACCGGGGTTGTCTTTTGGCAATGCGGTTATGCATGGAATCTGAGGTTCAGTCGAGTTTAGACTCGGCAGAGGAGCGTGGGCAGACTGGCACTATGGGCGCATGGGAATACACAATAAAACATATTGTGTTGTAAGGGTTCCACTGCCCCGCATCTTCGGCACAGACCAGAAAGCGTGGGCCCGGAAACTACTTTGTTTGCACAAACACTCTTGCCAGAAAGCGCGTTTTCGTTGTATCGGACGCTCACGCCGTTCCTCACGACGCTGCATGCCAAGCAAGAATAATTTGTGTCTCAAATACATGGCTTGCACTGAGCACGAACCTTCTGCAGCGTGCATTTTGCACCATCGAATTTGATTTTCTCAGCAAGGACAAACCGCAATGACCACCAGCATAGAGTGCGATGACGTGCGGTGTTCGCAACACTAGTTAGCAAAATTATATGTCCAGTTGTAAAGTTGTGCAGTATATACAGCGGTCTTGCGATGATATACGGCAGCCTATTAAGATGTTAAAGCGCATGACTGATAAAGAACATATAGTTGTAAAGTGAGAGGGCCCAATACAAGTGCACATAAAACCGAATGTAACATTAGCCTCCCTAGGCTGCAGTATTTCAAGACGTTTTGAGTTCATGCGAGCTGATGCCCAAATGTGATTTATGTTAGGACTATAGGAATCTTAATCTGTCCTATTTGTCATTATGAATGTCCATGTATTTCGTTTTGGACATTGTGTATCGGATCCTCTCTGCACGTTTCGTGTTTGCCTTCAGATAGTGAGCACAATAGAGAGTTTTAGAATAGGGGGCCCCAAAGCTTGGGGGCCCCAAAGAAATAGGGGCTCACCACTGCGCATGCGCAGAACCCAAACTCCGTTTGGGGGTTTGGGTTGGCGCTTGGGCCCACAATTGCTTGGGGCCGGGTTGCGTCGGCGAACATGGCGGCGCCCTTTCCGCTCGCTTCGGAGCGAATTCGTCATGGTCGCTGCAGTATTAGGCAATTTCATTGCCAATGAATAGTCCAACCGGCTTTCGCTTTGCTTTCTCTCGCTCAAGTCACAAATAATGAGCGGTGGGATCGCCCCATTTTAAAGATTATCCCTGAGTCTGGCCGTTCCTAAGCCTAAAGAGACGCGGTAATCGTTGACATGGCAACGTATGGCTACTCAGTGGCTCCGAGTGGATTTCGTTCGTGGCACGATACCTGCAGCTTGAAAACAAGTATTTCAAGGCTTCAAAGTCGCTCCAGCTCAGATCTCAATAGTGCAGCTGCTTGCAGAGTATGCGCGCTCGCGTTCGTCTCAGTCTCGGCATTGTTGAAGGCCTAAATCTTCGGCTGCAGATGGTCAAAGCGCACACAAACGCCCAAAAAATTCGAGAACGAGCCATACCTAAAACAGCGCGCAAGCACAGGAGGAAGAAAATAGAACACAGGAAAGAGCGCTGACTTCCAACTTATGTATTGTGAAAGAAAGAGAAAGAGGAAGCTTCAGACATGAAGCCCACGCGCACCCAAAAGGTAAAAAGAAGAAGGAATAAAAACAGATACATTACAAAGTTGCAATAGAAAAGGAGAAAACTGACATTATAGGGTCACGACGAAGAAAAGATGAGAAAAAAAGAAGAAAGAAAAACAACAACGTGGGCTTCATGTCTGAAGCTTCCTCTTTTTCTTTCTTTCACAATACACAAGTTAAGAGTCAGCACCCCTTCCTGTGTTCTGTTATCTTCCTCCTGTGCTTGTGCGCTGTTTTAGGTATGTCTTCTAAGTACCAGCTAGCTCAACTCTCTATGTTACTACGAGAACAAGCGCCAAATTAGAGCGCTACGGATTGGATTGTTTCGGCTACACCCGAAGCGGGATGGCCGAACGAGTCGAGGCCGATCCAAGGCCAGAAGAAAATGGCGGAAGAGAAGGCCCCCGCGCGCGTTCGCTTCCCGATCGACGATGACATTTACGAGCTAAGCGATGTGTACGCCACTAACCCATTCCAGGATTCCAGGAGATGGACTTCAATTGCCGAAAGGGTCTCCGAAGCAATCGGAAGAAAGTTCTCCACGCGGGCCATCCGCGACCGGGTCGACCTGCATGCTGGCACAGTTTAATACGAAACACAGATTTCCCGGTGACTTTTGGTAACGTAACGAAAAAAAAAAAAAAAAAAAACGGGTCTGTGTGAACAAGTCTTTAGCCACGGAGTAGCAATACGTTACCATGTCAACAGTTACGACGTATGTTTAGGCTTAGGAACGGCCAGAATCAGGTACGATCTTTAAAATGGGGCGAGCCCACCGCTCATTCTTTGCGACTTGGGCGAGATAAAGCAAAGCGAAAGCCGGTTGCACCATTCATTGGCAATGAAATTGGCTAATGCTGGAGCGACCATGACGAATTTGCTCCGAAGCGAGCAGAAGGGGCGCCGCCATGTTTGCCGGCGCAATTCGGCCCCAAGCAATTTGGGGGCCCCACGCTATTTTTCGAATTTCACGTTGGGGGCGCGCGCCAACCCAAGACCCTGGGTTCTGCGCGTGCGCAGTGCTAAGCCCAATTTCTTTGGGGCCCCAAAGCTTTGGGACCCCCTATTATATAACTCTTTATAACTGTCGTGCTGCTTCAGCTACAGGATGGGCTAAAAGCAAGCTACGCTTACCAGCGTTGTGCCTGTGACCGGGGAATGGCCCGTCGAATTCGCAGATAATTCCATTGGCGCACATGATAGCCTGCTATTTGTGGGCGTGCACTCTCTTTTGACCAGAGAAGTAAATCTTCTGATTCAGAGACGGTCGGCAGATGGGTCTTGCTGTGCCGTTCCAACTGGTGTTACCTTCCCTATTATTCGTACCGCAAGCCACAATAAAGTATCGTTTCAGCGCAAATGTTTTGCGTTTTAATAATTTTTCACTCTTAAGAAGTTCGTTCGTTGTCCACAATGGCACTGCATGCGAAAAAGGCGAGCGTGCCGCGTTGCGTCGACACCTCACGCAGCGTGCTTATAGAATAGGGTTTGTGACAACGCAACGCGGCACGCTCGCCTTTTTCGCATGCAGCGCCATTGTGGACAACTAACGAACTTCTTAAGAGTGAAAAATTATTAAAACGCAAAACATTTGCGCTGAAACGATGCTTTATTGTGGCTTGCGGTACAAATAATAGGGAGGGTAACACCAGTTGGAATGGCACAGCAAGACCCATCTGCCGACCGTCTCTGAATCAGAATATTTACTTCTCTGGTCACAAGAGAGTGCACGCCCTCAAATAGCAGGCTATCATGTGCGCCAATGGAATTATCTGCGAATTCGACGGGCCATTCCCCGGTCACAGGCACGACGCTGGTAAGCGTAGCTTGCTTTTAGCCCATCCTGTAGCTGAAGCAGCACGACAGTTATAAAGAGTTATATAATAGTGGGTCCCAAAGCTTTGGGGCCCCAAAGTAGTAGTAGTATAAAACGTTTATTTGAACCGCTAAGGGGGAGGGGGAGGGGAATGAGTCAATGGCATCGCGGCCTGGACTCGCGGTATGGGGGGAAGGGAATTATATATACACTTCTATGCCAGCTTCGTAGATATAATCCAGAAGCGTGCGTAGAGTTTTGTATTGCTTATCTGGAGGTTCTGGGGGACAGACCCAGTCCTCCATGGATGTCACCCCGCCCTTTAGGTGCTTCTTCCTTGTTGCCTCAAGGCCTTTGCAGCCCCCGATGCATCCGATGCATCCGATGGCGAATTCCATGGGCGTTTTGGAGCGCGCCGGGATCACTTGACCAGATCCGGAGTGGAGCGCGGTCGATTCGAAGACGTTTTCGCAATCGCGGCGCAAACACGTGTTCGACGCACGAGCGGCAAAAATGGCGCAGGAGCTCCTAGCAAATGGCGAATTCCACTGGTCGTTTTGGAGCGCGCCGGGATCGACGTTTCTGGAGCGAGCCTATTTCACTGGGCGATCGGGATCGAGACGGCCGTGTTCCACTGGTCGTTTTGGATTAGCTCCCGCTCCAGATCTCGATCTAGATTCGAGAAAAGTCGCTCCCCCGATTTCGGCGGATTCAACCGGAAGCCAGCCGGGCCAGCCCTCGGCTTACACACGTGACTTCCTTTCTCGCGGGGCATCTCGCCTGATCTCGCCTCAGAAGAATTGGTAATGGCCGCTTGCTTACCCCTTGGCTCGACAGCCGGTTCGTTTTCAAGGAAGGAGAAGAGAAGAGAAGGTTTTGCCGCGCTACGGGCATTCGGGCAATCTTTGCTAGACGCTCCTGATCCATTCCTGCCGCTCGTGCGTCGAACACGTGTAAGCACCGCGATTGCGAAAACGTTGATGCTTGTAACTTGGAAACAGCCGCACCAGACACCTGATTTGTTTTAAAAATACAAAGGACGTTTTGGGGGAATGCATCGATCACATAGCAGGCGGTAGACAAGTAGACAGCGTTGAAAAATATTTATTCCACCAATTGTTATGAAGGCCGATGGTGTCGGTGTCGCAGTTTCGAAGCACTGTCAGTTCAGCTCAACACCACGTTACAAAAGACGCTTGGGGGTACTGCCGGTGCTAACGCAATTTTGCAGTAGAAATGGGAATTGCATGAAAGAACCGGACAGAAACACTTCATACGGTGGCGTAAGTCCCGAACATATATTAGCGATGTCAGTTTCCTCGGTTAGGGCTATCTGCTTTGTCAGCGAATGAAGAACATTTCGATAAAATAAAGAGCGGAAAATACTCCCCGTGTCAAGTTTTCTAATCACAGTCACTGGTTGATGTCGTACCGTGGTAATTCCCGGCCCTTCGACCGCACTAGCACTTTGTAGAGTCACATTTCCAGCGATTCCGCGCCGCACACGAACGAAGGTAAACAATCAAGATGGCGGAGTGTTCCCCGTGTTGTCCTCGCCGTCAGCGCGGTGTGACAGGGTTGTCAGACAATAAATCGGGCAACACGGTTCCTTGGCGGCAGCAACATGTTGCCTGACTGTTGTTGTTGCCGCGATGTGACAGGTTCGCCGGCAACACGACTTCCCCGTGTTCCCGGATAGAGTTGTCCAACTGTTCCCTCAGTGTGACAGGGCCTTTACCCCTCGGCTCGACAGCCGGTTCGTTTTCCAGGAAGGAGAAGAGAAGGTTTTGCCGCGCTACGGGCATACCGGCAATCTTTGCTATACCTGTTTTCACCTCAAGAACCGTAGTAAAACTAGGATCATGTGACGGCTAGTTGGTTGTACATTACAAAATTAAAAGTAGCGCTAAAGACGAGGACAAGTAGAAGACACAGACACGGACAGGCGCTTACTCACAACTGATATTTAGTGAAGAATAAAAGGAAGATAAAGCAGAAGTGCAAGGACATATACGAAATGAAAAAGAAGACTAACCAAAACGAAAGAAAGCAACAATTATTTTTGACTTCAAAATTAAGAAGTAGAAAAAAAGTACGTTAAAAATTAAACATTTACACTAAAAAAATCAAATGAAAACGAATTAAATAAAAGAAAAAAAAGAGAAAGAAGAGGACTCTGAAAATTCATATTAATGTAAAAGGAAACGGGGTCCAGAGGGAAACACGGAAAAGGGCCCATTGCAGAAGAAAGAAATTGTACTAGGATCATGTGACGGGCTAGTTGGTTATACATTACAAACTTAAAAGTAGCGCTAAAGACGAGGACAGGTAGAAGACACAGACACGGACAGGCGCTTACTCACAACTGATATTTAGTGAAGAATAAAAGGAAGATAAAGCAGAAGTGCAAGGATTTGTCCTCGTCTTTAGCGCTACTTTTAATTTTGTAACGTAGTAAAACAAGTCCGGCTCCTCGCGGAGCATTACTAATTTCTCCCTTTATGTTGATACTTAGAATATATGTAGGTCAATTTTAGATTAGATATATGTTTTCTTATCAAGACGTACACGTTGTAAACGCTAAAAGCATCGCTTTCTCCTCCGACAAGCAAATCTTGTAAGAACTACTTCGCGCCGCGTATGAACAATGCGCCATTCCTCGTGCGTCGAACACGTGTTAAGCCTGGTTCAGACAGTTGCGTTTGACTGCGTTTGACTGCGTTGCGGCTGCGAGAAACCAAAACATCCCAGCTGCTTATATCTCGTGCCAAGATGATTCCTTGAATTGGATTCCACGCTTCATACGAAGCACAAATGTTCCGGTGACTCACTTTCTGTTCTCGACGCAACACAGTCAAACGCACTCAAACGCAAGTGTATGAACCGGCCTTTAGCGCCGCGATTGCGAAAACATCTTCGAAACGACCGCGGCGGCCGCGGATAGGGGATTCCCGGGCAGTTGAATGACGGGAAGGCATCCGCCGATCCCGGAGCAGTGGTCATGTTCAACTGGGGATCCGTAGGCGGCGCGACCCCGTTAGGATCGTGTGCTCCATTCCGGATCTGGTCAACTGATCCCAGCGCGCTCCAAAACGACCAGTGGAATTCGCCATTAGTTTCTTGTTTTGTTCTAGCTTTTCCCAAGTATCGCAAAAGTATCGAGTCCCTCCCGAACCGACCGCTCCGGTTGTTTCTCCCAGCGGTGGTCCCGCATTCCTTCGCTCACCGCTTGTTGTACACACGGTGGAAAAAACATATTTAAATGATGACTCTCTGTCCGACACGGCGGCCAGATTATGTTCGGCGCACCGAGCGCGCTTCACTCGCACGGGGATAGACGGCGCCCAAGTAGGGGATGCCTCCCAAACCGACCGCTCCGGTTGTTTCTCCCAGCGGTGGTCCCGCATTACCTCGCTCATCGCTCCTTGTTGTACCTCCCGGCCGCCACGCCGCCACCAAGTCGCCAGAGTCCGTAAATCTGTTGTATCTTCCTTCTTTATCATCACCTTCTTCAGGTTAAGGCCCACCTTCCTCCACGATGGTGGCACCTGTGATCTACACAGCACGAAGCCGGCCACTGGCCGCACACCACCACCACACCACAACACCGCGAAAAAGGCGAGTACGCGACGCCACCGACACCGTGGCCGCCGAGGAGGAACCTCATACCTCAGCGCCCCCCGCGGGGGTGCGGAACTAACTATGCCTGGTTCAAGGCTAGCTTAGAACACGGTCTGGTTGCTCGTTCCCCAAGGGAAGAGCGGCCAGAGTCATCACTTAAATGTATTTCTTCCACCATGGGCACGCCCCAGACATCTCCTGACAGTAGAACATGGTGATTTTCATCGAGAGTTTTACTCCACTAAGCACCTCGTGGAGACTGGTACACACCATCGAAACCGAGACAAATGGAGGAATGACTATACAACGAAGAAAACCGGAACTTCCATACGTCTGCCAGATTTTAACCACCATTAGCGTACAGAAATTGAGGCTTAATTTGGAGTCACTAGATGCACTGAATTTGTGGAGGGGTCTATTTAACTCAGGATTATTTTCCAGAGATTATTTTCGTCAATCTTGTCCAGCTCACTTGCACCTCTGCATTAATTGCATTATCATCATAACCTTAAAGGGCCTCTGACACGCCAGAAAAATTTTTTTTTCACGCTAAACGTTGCAATGGCATATCAGGACATTACAAAAAATTGTTTCACTATAGAGTTGCGTAGTTTTTTTTATAAAAAATAGAAATACGAGGCCCAATTCAAAGTTCCCGCCGTGCACTGTGACGTAGCAGTGTACCGCAAGGTGTCGGGGCGGTCAGAAAGGAGGCATCGAGCTACGTCACTAAACGTGGGTTAACCGGAAGTCGCGTGAGTTTCACTCCTCGTGCTCTCCGCCACCGTGCCTAAGACTTTTTTTTTTCTTTTTATTATTCTGCTCTTCGTACGAGCGATCGTAGAAAACGAAGTTTCAGTTCCACTAGCTCTTTATCCCTGCACCGTTGGTTAGTTTGCGTGCTGTAAAATTTGAGGACGAAGAGTCAGTGGATCGACGTGATGGAGGTCAATGATGAAAGCGTTGCGAGTACAAGTCAGTGTACGAGTGCATGCCGTCAGTCCGATAATACAGGGCTATACTGGGAGCAAAACTGGCTATCAAGTTTTGAAAAAAAAAATTTAGAACGCTCGCTGAAATTAGGATTGCTAGCATACGACACGCCCGATCGCATTGCTGAAGGTTGAGACACCGAGGTCGTTGAATCATCGGATACTCTCCAGGCTGTAGATGCCTGCCGTCTAAAGAATACGAACTGGTGAGTGTACCAAGTACAAGTAAACGTCGAGCACAAAGTACGTATTTTGTCTAGAGCATGAGTAGAACTTGTTTACTGGGTGCTCATGCGGCCGATGTATGTCTCTCAGAAATGCATGCAGTGTGATCTCTTCTTCAGTTGCTGAAATACCGGGACAGTCCCTCACACAGCACCTTCTAGGCATTGTAGTTGATCACGTCAATTCACTGACTCCGCTTCTTCTACCTTTACAGCAACATTAAGCGATGAAAAGCAAATAAAAGAAACCTTGTCTGCTTGGATCGCTCGTGGAGGTGCGGAGAATAACGAAAATATTAAAAAAAATATTACACGCGCTCGCGGTAAGCACGAGGAGGGATACAACTCACGTGACGTCCGACGATGCCTCCCTTCTGACCGCCCCGACACCTTGCGGTACACTGTTACGTCACAGTGCACGGCGGGAACTTTGAATTGGGCCTCGTATTTCTATTTTTTATAAAACAACTACGCAACTCTATAGTGAAACAATTTTTTTGTAATGTCCTGATATGCCATTGCAACGTTTAGCATGAAAAAAATTTTTTTTTTTTGGCGTGTCAGAGGTTTTTTAAAGTGCAGGCCGTTTACCCTTGTTGGTGTTAAGGCCGGTTCAGACACTTGCGTTTGAGTGCGTTTGACTGCGTTGCGTCGAGAACCGAAAGCGAGTCACCGGCACATCTGTGCTTCGTGTGAAACGTGGAATCAATTTCAAGGAATAATCTTGGCACTCCATATAAGCAGCAGGGATGTCCTGGTTTCTCGCAGCCGCAACGCAGTCAAACGCAGTGGTGGCAGCTGAGAAAACCCGTTTGCTCTACTGACGTCTTAAGACCGGTTCAGACACTTGCGTTTGAGTGCGTTTGACTGCGTTGCGGCGAGAACCGAAAGCGAGTCACCGGCACATCTGTGCTTCGTATGAAGCGTGGAATCCAATTCAAAAAATCATTTTGGCACGCGATATAAGCAGCAGGGATGTCCTGAGTTCTCGCTGCCGCAATGCAGTCAAACGCAGTCAAACGCAACTGTCTGAACCAGGCTTTACTCCTGGTTAGCTCAGTTAGTAGAGCGCTCCACTGGAAATGGAGAGGTCCCTGTTTCGAAACCAGGACCAGGCGGATTTTTTCGGTCGCACATCATGTTAGGAGATTTGTCTTTGTCCCCATTGTTCCCTTTCACAAGGGATTATTTTCGTGCTAGCTTTCACTCCACACGCTCCGAGCTGCGGTGCGTTATCACACTCGACCAGCGATACTCTACCCTTGAACAGACATGTATAGACAAGCAAACTGGATTACAGCTGGCATAGTACGACCCGCTTTATTTGTTTGACTGTCTTCTTTCGCGCATCTTTTGACAATACCAATGAAGACTAATATCCTCGTAATCATCCTCCAAATCCCACACTTCACAGACGTATCACTTCTAAACAAGAACTGAAGAAACACCGGGAGCCTATTGCGAGCGAATGAAGCGGAATATACGCTTACTTTCGCACCCATTCCAAAGTTGGGATGCCACTTCTCACCTACCGCTTGACGGAGACAACCGACCGGCACGCAGTCTGTCCGCGCCACGACGGGCCATTGATCGGTCCCACTTGGCGCACGCCCTTGTCGCCGCCACACCCTCGGGAATCTTCTGTGACGTCAGGCAGGTGCGGCCCAATGGCGGCCCCCGATTCTCCGCCTCAAAGAGGACCCCTCGTCGGAACCGAAGCTCGTTTTGTCCCTCTTCAGTACGACTATCCCCAGAATGCGCGTGGCAGGCGCGTGCGATGCTTCGGCGTCGTGGGCCATCCGGGCTGTCCGAGATTTGTCCGTTGGCTTTAGTGGACACAGTCGAGCAGGTCTCGGAGTCTAGAAGTGACCGCTTTCCGAGCCTCAAGTGCTCCTGAAGGAGAGCCTGGTCTTCGGAGGGCTCTAGGAGGACATGAGTTCGAGGTCTTCACGTGCGTCCAGGGGATCCCAAGTGGAAGAGTCATGTCTCTTGTCTGGCCGCTTGGTTCCTCCCAGAAGCCAACCTGATCAATGCCATGGTGAGCTGGCCACCTTCTTTTGGTTCGTGTAGTTTTTCCTGGCTTCTTGGTAGCTCGGTCACCAGACACTTCTTCATATTGAGGCGTATGCATGGCTTGTACCTTACGTCATCGCACCTTGCTGGTGGTCGTTTGTACTTGTTCTTGACGAGAAAAAGGAATTCGATGCTGCGTAATGTATGCTGCCAAGGCCGCTCGCTCAACAGCAAGGTCACTACAATGGAATCGGATGTGACGTCAGTGCAAGGCATGTATACGCTGAACACGTATGAAAAAAGCCCTATAGGACAACCATGGTGCCAGAGATCTCGGTATTAATAAATACGTTTTCACCAATGCCTACGTAGTGTGCTGATGTTACAGTCGACTTGTTGCCGTTTACACGCAGCACTTCAAGCTCTTTTTTATCTATGACGTAAATAGTCGTTTCTCCAAAGTTGTCGATATACATCGGGCTATTCAGGTCATGCAAATTAACCGCCTGAAGACAAAACAATGAGACCACTGTTTTAGGAAGCGGTTTTCTGTGGAGACAAAGTGATGACAACGAAATATCGGTGGTTCAGTCCTTACCTTCCGCATATAAAATATGAACTATTCAAATGCAAACTGACGCAAGGTTACTTCTGCTACACACATATATACATATATATATATATATATATATATATATATATATATATATATATATATATATATATATATATATATATATATATATCTTCCAAGTGAATTTTAAGACATTTCTTTCTTTTTAGGTATTCGCTTTTTTAACGTGGGTCAATACGTTCTTTCTTTTGTATCGACGCCTATGACTTTATACTCAGTAAACCTGTATGCGCAAACACAGAGGGCGAACCCGAAGGACTGGACGAGGACAAGCTCATTTGAATGTATATTTTATTAAATAAAACCTTTTATATATTATTAATGTGTGTATTTTCGAAAACTACAAGTCCACCACTTCGTGGCTGAGGTGGCGCAGAAGGTTCTCTCACATTGGTTCGGTGATGGCGGGAAACGAATTCGGAATTTAGATGTATATAAACAGCGGGACGCAAATAAATGATTATAATGCAAGCAAAAATCTTCGAAGCGGATAACAATTAGGACATGTTTAAAACTTGTTATGACTAGAATGCGTTACATTAGGCTTGATATCCGGGTGACTGATGAATACTGTTTAATGACATTTCTAAATCAATGCTGTTCGCCTAATACCTCGCTCTGTATGAAATCCACTCCCAAATTATGCCTGAATAGCCGCTAGCAATGAGGCGCTAATTTTATTCCCAGACTTCGTATAAATGCAAAAACTTTTTTAATTTTTTTTTTATTTCGTTTGGGTTTTAAGGAGCGAATATCTGGCGAACAACCGACGAACTTCGCCATGCTTCCCGCGGCAGCATGTTTGCCGCCTTTGTTTTGACACCACGCACAGCCGCCTTCGTTCTTAAAACCCACGCGCAGAGCGAACGTCGCCGGGAAAAGTTGTCGTTTTTAATGCAGAATAGACCTATTACTGAATTACCCTATGGTGCTTTCATGTGCGCTGGGTGACGACATCTGGCCAATTTTTTCTGAACGCTTTTTTTTTTCTGAAAAGTGTGAAAGAGCGTTTTCCTGGATGCGCTCTTGGCATTGACTGTTCCACGACGACGTTTTGTTTTCAGCGATATCTTTGTATTTCCCCTGTGAGCGTGTGCTGTCGGCATCGGATATTACGAAGAATGTCATCACTCTAAATAGAAGGACATTGAGGCACCCTAAATTACCCAAACATCAAGGAGAATGCTGGGAATGCAAATCTACGCTCCGCACGCGCTCCTTCTCCTTATAAAATATTTAAAGTAAATAACGAAAATAAGACGTTGACGAACGCGCGTGCAAGATACCATTCGCTTTAAGCTTTTGCTTTAGAACAGGTACTGCTGCAGACGCCACCCCGTTCAGCTTGTTTAACTACACTCGTAACATGCCCTTGGTGCTTGAAAAAAACAAATTGGGGTGTGTGTATGTTTATGCAGCCTAGAACTTACCCTGCCTCAACGGGCGACTTGTCTCCTAGCTGTAGAAGAGATATTTAGCCAGTGCAGTGCAACCGCTAGCCTGGGGTCTTTAACGTGCGCTACTGCGTGATGCACGATAATGACCCCAGGCTAGCGGTTGTACTGCGCTGGCTAAATTTCTTGTCTACAGCTGAGACACCGGATGCCCGTTCGGGCTGATTGACTTTTGGCTGTATAAACGTACACACAACACACTTACTTATTTTAGCCTCCTCAAAATTTAAAAGAAGGTGCCACACGCAAGTGTATTGACGAAACGAAGAGAAGAAAGACACGTTTGATTGCATGGAAAGAACGAACTTCGAAACAACAACAACAACGCACTGTAACCTTGGCGTGGACGTTTCGTGAACCTATCTGTTTCAAATCAATGCTTTGCCGTTCATTTATTACAATATATAGTTTTCGTCTGGACGGTGTCGGCTATCCCCTTCTATTGTAACAGTGTTTTTCTTGTGAGGCGAGCGGCATGAACTCGTGCCACGGTTTGGGGTATGACGACTCAGTGGTCCGCTTTAAACGCGAATCAGCTTTGCTCATCCCGATGATATGTAACTAGAAATCCTGAAAATCCTACAAAGGTACCCAAGTACCGCGGCCAAATGAGAAGGAAAAATCTTGCGAACGCGTTGCGGTCACATGTCCATTGGCATGGCTTGTTAACGACCAGATGTCGGATCTGTTTTGGTGCAACTTAATCTCGAACCCAAATGTCCCGATAGGCGGCAGCACATATTTGGAAGAAAAGGTGGATTTAGCAAAATGTCTATTTAATTGAAATAAATGTTAGAGTGCAAGCGAGCTGGTGTATATTAAACATGATTCAAAAACCCCGAGACTGCAGGTAACGACACACAGACTCAAAAGTCTCAAGACTTTTGAGTGTGTGTCTGTCGTTACCTGCAGTCTCGGGGTTTTTGAATCATATCTATTTCATTCTTGATGAAGCCATTTACTGAAGCTAACTATGATTTAGCCTTGAAAAGTGAAGCGTGCTACGGTCGAAGAGAGTTGGTCGACTGCCAAAGACCTGCGCCGCGATCTCATTTGACCACACAACGTGACTGTAAGGAAAAAAACAAAAAAAAAAATACTTTACCAGTAGAGTATACGGCGAGCAAGTTTTCCAAAATGCGTCTTTCGCGCATCAGAACGCAAGGAGGAGCATGCCAATCCGAGGGCAAGAAAGAGCACGCGTTGCAAACGCGCGATGACGAGCCAGCCAAGAGCGCGCCGTCATTGGTTGAGGTCAGTGGGAAACAAAAACACGTAAAGCGTTTAGGGAATAAACAAACGCACGAGGTACACAAGGAACAGACGAACTTGCAGGCCGCATTTGGTTTCACCGTGCGAGTGGAGCAGAACCTACAAGCGCGAGCATGCTGCCCTGTATTACTTTTCCGGTGAACAAGCGCACGTGCTCGGTAGAGCCGTTCAAAGCATGGAGCTTGCTTTTATAACTTTTGGTACGCTCAGGCCTAAATTGATTTAGGTGTAAAGTGCTATCGCATTAAAAGACAATTGTAATCAATTATATTATTTCCTTTTCTTATTAAGTGTGCCCATGTTGTTCTCTTTTTGCGTTAACGTGCCATTTTAGAGCGCAGCTCTCAGGCGCCCGTTTCCGGCTTGAGCGGCGTCAGTGTAACCGCGACTCCCTTCACCCCCCCCCCCCCCCGCCCCAAGGACCTCGGATGACCCCCCCCCCCCCCGAGGTCACGTGACCGCCCCCCCCCCCCCCGAGGTCATATGACCCTTCCCCCCCGCCCTAAGTACCCTTCCCTCCTCCTCCTCAAGAGCTGCGCTCTAATTCGGCGTTACAGGAAGTTGTAAACGGCTTTCACTTTTTTTTAGTTATATATAATATTTTACCACAAGTCCGACAATTATACACTGTTTCATCATAAGTAAGAACCGCATAATCAAAGGTGTAGACAAAAAAACGCGATCACGCGAACACAGTTTAAAAAAGCAATGTCACGGCGCATTCAAAATTAGTCGTTAGTTTTTCAGACAGCAGGAGTTTCAAACGGCGGCATTCTTACCCGTTATATATCATATATTTAGCCAGTGCACTACAACTGTTAGCTCGGGGTCTTTAAAGTGCGTCAAGCAGTAGTGATACACGATCGCAAGCAGGTACGAGGCAGACGGTCGATTGAACCCAGAGTCCCTGCAGGTTCTGCAGCGTGAGCTCGGTGCTTTAAATGGAGCTCGCGCTCGCGCATTTCTCCACGTGCTCTGATCTGCGGTGCGCCAACACACTCGGCCTAGGGTGCCTTCATGTGCGCTGTGTAGACATCTGGCCATTCTGTCCAACACTTTTATTTTTGTTCAGAAGCGCGTGAAAGAGCGTGTCTCTGCACGCGTTTGTGGCGCTGACTGTGCTATGGGGACATTTTGTTTTCGTTGATTTCTTTGTATTTTACCCGTGAGCGCGTGCTGTCGGCATCGGGTACTACGGAGGGTGGCATCACTTTAAACAGAAGGATAAAGCCGGTCGTGAGAAGGACATTGAGGCACCCTTCGAGCAAACGGGCCCTGGCAATACCACCTAGAATACAAGGCCTGCGCATGACGTTTCGTTAGTAGATCCCCGACCCGCCCCAAGCGGCAAACAGGCTGAAGCTTGACGAGAGTATGGGCCGCGTCGCAACTACGTCGCATTCACCTGCGGCCCCTGCGGCCACAGCTGTGTGCGTGACTGCTGAGCGCGAGGTGATTGCGAGCTTCCAGTTCATTTGCAACGCGCACGCGAACACTCCCTCGGCCACAAGCGCGAGCTAGCACGCGCTCCTTGCTTTGAGACGAGCATTTCTAGCGCGCGCGCTCGTTCTGCGGAAGAACGCTTCAAAGCAGCTTCAAAGCAGTGACCCGGAGTATAAACAGCGCCCTCGAAAATGGCGTCCAGTGCCAGCGTCCAGCGTCCAGCGAAGGGCTTTGCAGGCCTTCGCACAGCAGTAAGGCATTTGCACTCATGCATTTGACGCTCCACGTGAACGTCTAACTTCATCGTATGCTATAGCAACAGACACTCGGCGTGAGCATCTGTTTCATTATCTGCTACACAAACCACTGAAGCAGGCGATGTAGCAGACGATGTCGCAGATGATGTAGCAGACGACGGTGCTCATCCGGGCTACCTAGGGGGCGCTGAGGGGATCTACTAGTGATGACGTTTAGAGGAGGAAACGCGCAGGCCTTGTGTTCTAGGTGGTATTGGCCCTGGGCCCGTTTGCTCGAAACGCTAACCGCGGCTAAAGTTAACCGCAGTACCTAGAAGAGGGATGTTGAAATCACGTGACTGGCTCGGTAGGGATGCGGGGAAACATGGCGGTGCCCCGGTGAGTGAGCGCCGCTCCCTTTGGAACTAATATGTCGTTGTAGCTGCAATATCGGGCGCGTTTGTCAGTAATGAATGGTGCAGGAGGCTTTCGCTTTGCCTTACCTCACTTAAATCGCAAAGCATGAGCAATGACCTCGCCGCATTTTTAGATAGTCTTTTGATTCCGGCCATTCCTAAGCCTAAATGAACGCGATAATTGTCGGCATGGCAACGTCTTTGGAAAGTGGATTGCCTTGACTAAATCGGCCCGGTATTGATAGCACACAAAAGCAGACAGCGTCTCAATAGACCTTTTTCTAAATTTCCCAAGCACCGAGGTGCACCCTATTGGCGGCCAGATGTTTTGGTGGCGCCCTCTTATGGTTACCTTTCGTGACGTCATTACCTTGTGAACAACAAGTTTGAAGGTGTTTGTAAAGAGCATGATGGAAGCTTGAAATCATAGCACTCTCAAACCAACACTGCCAACACCGTCAAAATTGAACTTCTTCCATTCCTCTTATTTCCGTCGATGGGAAATCCTTTGCTGACGTCATAGTCAGTATTCGGCCTATCGTGGAAGACCGATCACAGCGACGCTTTCGATCGCTCACGTCGCCAATACTTTGTTTCACCTTATGATGTACCGCAGGCAAGGCTGCAAGCGTGAGCTCCTTGTTCTAGGGCACATCTCGGCGGCACAAGCTCACGTGCGTTAAGAGCAGATGCCAACGCTATGAGCTCGCGCTTCCAGCCTTCTCTGCGGTACAACAATAGGTGAAACGGAGTATAGTAGTTACACGCGTTGCACGTGCTGGCGTCTGCAGTAGTAATTGTTTTAAAGCAAAAAGTCTAAAACAAATTTAGCCTTGCACGCGCGTTCGTCAAAGCCTTATTATGATTATTTACTTCGAATTTTTTATCAGAGGAAGGCCAGCGCGCGCGGACTGTAGAATTACACTTTCAGCGTTCTCCTCGATGTTTGGGTAATTTAGAAAAAGGTCTATTGGGACGCTTTCTGCTTTCGTGTGCTATCAATACCCGGCCGATTGAGTCAAGGCAATCCGCTTTCCAAAGACGTTGCCATGCCGACAATTATCGCGTTCATTTAGGCTTAGGAATGCCCAGAATCGAAAGACTATCTAAAAATACGGCGAGGTCATTGCTCATTCTTTGCGATTTAAGTGAGGTAAGGCAAAGCGAAAGCCTCCTGCACCATTCGTTGCTGACTAACGCGCCCGATATTGTAGCTGCAACGACATATTAGCTCCAAAGCGAGCGGCGCTCACTCACCGGGGCACCGCCATGTTTCCCCGCATCCCTGCCGAGCCAGTCACGTGATTTCAAAATCCCTCTCCTGGGTACTACGGCTAACTGTAGCCGCAGTTAGCGCTTCGAGCAAACGGGCCCAGTGTGTGTTCAGCACTGCCATCTTCTGAGCCTCCTCGTCGAGAGGAGGCTCAGAAGATGTACGCTTGCGTAAATCCAATGTGCTGAAGACCTCTCCTCCGTAGAGCGACGCAAAGATATCGTCAATCTTCGGCAAAGGATAGCACTCCAAGTGTGTCGCCGGATTTACAGTCATCTTAAAATCTCCACACAGCCTTATGTCACCACGTTTCTTCGCCACCGGCACGACGGGTGTGGCCCACTCTGAAGTGCGGATCGGGGAGAGCACTCCGTCCTTTACTAGGCGATTAATTTCCTCCAACACTTTATCTCGAAGTGCGTAAGGCACCGGTCGCGCCTTACAGAAGCGGGTCATTGCGTCTTCTTTTTTGTACAGCTTAACAGGTGGTCCCTTGCAGCAGCTCAGCTTCTCCTTGAAGATGTCTGCAAATTCTTCAAGGAGTTTCGGCACGGTGGACCATATTAACGCTGTGACCCAATCCCACATCTAGTAGAGACACACCTGCATTGTGAAATGCCTGAATTGTGTTCCGGCCGCACAGTAGAAGTCCTTGACAGTCCACAATGACCAACGTGCTGTTCACCAGTGCTTGACCGTTTTGTACCTTCACGGCAATTCTGCCAACAACCGGTAGTGGCCCAAGGAAGCGCGAAAGGCGAAGGGGAGTCTTCTCCAGCGCGAGCCACCACTTGCGGTGCTTTTTGAAGACGCTCATGGGTATCAAGCTCACTGGTGAACCGGTATCAACAAGCATTCGTAGCTTTCGGCCTTTCGAAAGCAAATCCTCTTCTATCGGTTGAACCACGTCTCTGTTGGCTGAACTGTGTGCAACCAGGGCTGAAAGCATTTCTTCCCCGCTCGCTTCCTTGTCAGAGTCATCCAGCGCGTATGCTCCTACCTGGTTGGTGCTACCGGACTTGCACGTTCTCGCCAAGTGGCCCTTCTTCCCACACTTGTGGCACACCGTTCTGTGGTGCCGACATTCATCCGCTGAGTGATAGGCGTCACACCTCCAGCAAGCGACACATGTGCCTGCTGCGCTGTTGCCTCGTCTTGTAGAGGCCCCTGATTACTTCGACGAGTTCGGACGAATTGTGTACCACCTGCCCCGTCTTGCGAAGCTGTCTTCCGCATCGCCTGGACGCTTTCGCCGGCAGTCTCGGACGAAATTGCAAAATCTTCCGCCTCTTCTAGGCTCAATGTCTTAGGCGTAAGCGAGAACCGCCGTGCGTCGTCATCCCGGAGGCCACAGACGATTCGGTCTCGAAGCATCCTGTTGAGGGTCTCACCAAAATTGCAATCCTTGGCGAGACGCCGCAGGTCTGCGATGAAGTCCCGAATATTCTCCCCTTCCTCTTGCGTACGTGTAAAAAAACGAGTAGCTCGCTGAAATCTCGTTGGCTTGGTAATTGTAGTACTCTTCGAGGTGACTCACGACGACTTCGTAAGTTAGGCTGTTGATGGCCTCCGACTGACAGCGCCCTTGCATCACTCGCACGGCATTGTCCCTCAGTGATGACACCAGGAGTGCCCGACGCTACACAGGGTCCGTGACTTTGTGTCCCTCGAAGTAGGCTTCTATACTCTGTTTCACCTTATGATGTACCGCAGGAAAGGCTACAAGCGCGAGCTCCTTGCTCTGGGGCACATCTCGGCGGCACAAGCTCTCGTGACTTAAGAGCAGCTGCCAACGCTATGAGCTCGCGCTTCTAGCCTTCGCTGCGGTACAACATAAGATGAAACGAAGTATAGGCGGACACGGTAACCGCTCATTCACACTGGAAGCGGATCCGCGTTCGCAAAGCGGTTGCGAACGCGGTTGTATAAAGATCCAGTACAATTGCACGCGCACTCGATGACATCAAGTGCGCGTGCAACTGTACTGGATTTGCGAACGCGGATCCACTTCCAGTGTGAATGAGCGGTAAGTGCTCCAACTGCTCGTCGTTTCTTACGTAGGCGATCGGGAACCCATCTTGACTCCCTCGTCCTTCAGCGCGCCCGCATGTCGCCAATTAATCGTCGTCGCCACTGAAGTAACTGAGAAAACGACAACTGGAAACCTCGGAGTGGCTAGAATGGGATTCGAACCCACGCGGGAAAAGCCCGCGTGGGTTCGAATTCTGTTTTGGCATCATGTTGTAAGAACGGCTGACTGGTCGTTGATTGATAAGGTCAACAGCGTTTATGTACAGGTATTTACATTAAGAATGTCCGGCATCGTCCGCTCATGGCGTGGCCCATAGGCCTCCTGCGCTGAAGCTTTGAACAAACTGTAGCGCCCTCCTTTTGGGTAGTACAAGCTCACCTGATTGAGCCTCGCACTACTTATGGCACGTTGGTTGAGCTTTTTTAATTCTGTCTGGTGCTGAAGAACGAAAAAACACTTTTGGACGCCAGAAATCGGCCAGACTCAACGCCGCAAGACAATCAGAAGTGCCAAATTCATGACACCACCGCTAGGGTACGCGTCTCTTATCTCTGGGTGGTGACCTCAAAACACATGTGAAGCGACGCTTTAATTTTTCTTTTTCTTTGTAATGTCTACTTTGGAACGCGTGGAACGGCAGTTCTTGGCTCACGCGCTTAGCGTCTTAGCTTTGACGGCGTTCGAATTTTTGTTGTTTCTTTGTACTTTCATCGTGATCTCGCGCTCCGCACCAGAGCTGGCACGCTTCTGCATGCGTGGTAGTTTGAGACGCTAAAGTTTGTACTACCCAAAACCAGGCCTAACAAGTCCCTTTTCGCAGCACCCCCTGGGGAACGCGAGGCTCATAGCCTGGCCTCTATCGTCCCCTCGTGCTATCCTTTTTCCTCAAGGACGTTTTTCCTCGCGATCCCGCTTCTTCTTTGTCTTTGTCGCGATGCCGGCTTTCACATAACAAGTTTCAACACACTCTGTCGCGAAAAGAAGGAAGTTAATGTGTCCTCGTTGTCAATTTGAATGTCGACAGAAAATAATGTTTTCATTATTTTCTTGGGTCTGATAGCGTTTCTGTAATAAGAGGGAAGTGTTGGTAGCCTGGAGGTGATCTTTTCGTCATTTATGTCATTTCTACCATTCTTGTGGCACCCAGATGCGATCTCTTCTTTTGCGTGATTTGGCCAGCACGTTCTCCATCCGCTAATTCAGAGGGGCTTAAACTGAACTGAACAGACTCGTGTAGCCGATCCACGGGTTGGAGACAAAGCGCAAAGTGTGCGATAAACCCTCGTTTGTCGCTGATGCATTCCGATTATTCGTTTTGTTCTACGTTTTTTGTCTGGCCCGTCTTGTCTATAGGTTTGTTTTTTCTGCTGAATAGTTTGTCTGAGTCGATGTTTCCTTATGTGGTTAATAACCTCGATACATTTCCATTTGTTCCATCTTCTTTTCCTGGCTCGTTTCTCTTGTTTTTTCAGCACGCCGCGTTCCATTTTTATATGAGCATCAGCAAAACAACCTGCTTCACATTCTCCCGCTGAACCGGTTATGACCTGCTTCTTGGCCAGCATGGACACCGAAGTCGTCATTGGTGTCGTTTGCGCGCAACAGTCGTCCCGTGGCCTGTTGTTTGCATCTGTAGATCTAGTCGCCGGTACGGGTCTGTGCTTCCTCTGTTGTTTCCGGTGATTTTCTGTGACCAGGGGACGGTCGGCGTAGTTGATGGACACTAGGGCGAACGTTCCGACTTCATCATCTGTGGTGCGGGCGGTCACGTAAACTTCACTTGGTCTCACGAGGTATTGCCTAAAGGAGCTTGTGTTTGATGTAATACGTTGTTTCGATAAGTGCTGGTTTCCTTTCTTGACTTTCTCCGGTTTTGTCACCCGCTGATTGACTAGTTGAGCTTTAAACTTCAGCATTGATAGGTGCCCCACGATGCGGTCGTTTACCTCTATAACGTAAGTAAATTCTTCTTCAAGTTCTTCAGTGGGTATGAATGGCTCGATGGTATCGTCGAGGTACTTCAGTTGACATTCGTATTCTTTTAACCTCGATGATTTCGTTAAGTTGTCGACCTGTCGTTGTTGAAATCGTTGTTCCCGGCAAGGCATTCTCAAAAAGATCAAAGAGAGTCGTTACCTTGCTGCGTAATGCAGATCTTTGTTCCAGAAGGTATTCGATGTCGATATCGTTGAGGGTGATATTGTCTTGGCCGTCCGTTGCATTGGTTAAAATCTCGTTCATCTACCCGGTCGATCGTTGGTAATTTGGTTGTGGTGACTTTTCGTTGATGTGTCCAGTCAGGTTCTCACCGTTTCGTTAAGCCCTCTCCCGGGTTTCGGCACCATGATATTTCAGAATCGAAGAGGTCGTGTGGGCGTCGTAGTTAAATCAGGCAATTGACGTAAAAACAAAACACAAACTGTATTTACACTAATAAATCAATTGAATATACATCATTACACAGAAGTGACTCGATCCAAATCCAAAAATTGAATGTCATTCTCCTCCGGCTTTTACACAGTGAAACGCAGCTCTGGGGCCGCTGAACTTATTACATTACGTAGGGAATCCGAAAGGTTATCTTGAAAAGTGCACACAATTATGTCGTCTACATATCTTAGAACAAAGCCTACACCTGGGGGCAACTCTCTCATCTTCTCAACCACAACTCTGTCTAGGGTGTTGAGATAAAACTCGGCCAAAAGCGGCACAACCGACGAGCCTATACAGACACCCTCCTTCTGTACGTACATCCGTTCATCATACTCAATAATTGTTGACTGCACGTATCGGTTCAGAACCATGAGAAAATCATCTACCGACACTCCCGACTCTGACTGAAATTTCACTAGATTTAGCTCTAACAGTTCCCTCACTGCCGTCATTAGTATTTTCAGTTCAAAAGAATAATATAGATCCTTTATGTCCTTTATGTGGAAAAGCCGGAGGAGAATGTCATTCAATTTTTGGATTTACGCATTCATGAGGGCAGTGGGCTGTGTTGGGAATATGGGAAGCAGGCGCCAAAACCCGTCCTATCGAAGCAGAGTTGTCATTCTAAAATTGTAAAGGCAGGGGTAGTCAAGTCTCTGACTCAGAATGCTCTACAAAGGTCATGCACCCATAATATGGAGCAGTCTTTAAAAAGGCAACGGGGAAGACTGGAGAGTACCGGCTATCAAGAGGCCTTCATGAAACGGCAGCTTGCTCTGCAGATCAAAGGTAACCAAGATAAGCGGAGTGTCCAGAACCGACGGGCTGTCATCCCGTACTTTTACGCCATTTCGCATAACTTGAAGGCGTGTGCAGAGAGATTTGGGGTTAACACTGCTTTCACATGTGATTTTAAATGAGCTAAACTGACATCTTATGAGGCAGGACAAAAAGAATGTAAAAAAAATGCATCGCGAAAAATCTGTTCCATGTGTGAGTGGAGTAGTGTACAAAATTTCCTTGGAATGTGGCTTTAAATATGTTGGTCAAACTGCAAGGTCCATTAACAATAGGTTGACAGAACATACACGGGGCACTTCCAGGAATGCAATGCATGTACAGCGAACTGGTCAGAGACAGAAATCGTACACAAAGAGCGTGAGGAGAAGAGACGTGTTGTGCGAGAAACTGTTCGCATAAAAGCGTCGGGAAATTGTATTAGCCAAGCGTCACTGCATCTTGAAAGTGAGCCAAAAAGTTTATTCGACTGTAAAGACCTAGTGTGGTGTGAACTTAGGAGGGTAGGGGGTTGCTTCGCAGAGTTGTTTGCTTTGTTAGGTTCGGGATCATAGTGGGGGGGGGGGGGGGGGGGGGGGGGTGCATTGTTGGCCACAGTGTGTGATTCATGGTTCAGTTCAGGGGAAAGGGGGGGGGGGGGGGGGGGGGAGGGGGGAGGTTAGAAACGGTCATTGTGTGTTTCCCTGTGGTTCTGTTTCACTGTTTGCGTCGAAGTCCTTCCAAGTGCGGTGGTGACGACCTTGTGTTTCTGTTTGTATTGGACCCCCTTGTTACTGGGTGAAAATGAAAATGATATGGAACGCTTCTCTTTTTTTCTTTTTTTTTTATGTGTATTGTTTGCGGTTCGGTGTTTTGTGATTCTGGTGTATTGTTTGTAGTTCGGTGATCAACCGTTGTGGTAATGGCGACGTTCGGGGGAGGTGTGTATAAGGCGTAGACACAATAAAGCTTTTGGCTGAGTTTGAGACGTTGTCTGTCCCTTTTTCGTCCTACTTCACAAGTATCCGTTTTTCAAACCACAGTCTCAGGTTTCAATCATTATGTATAACTTACACCAGCTCGCCTGCATTTTAACCGTTTTTTAGTTGGTTCTGGTTTAAAATTGATCGTTTTTGGAAATAAACTCTTTCAGAAAGATGCATTAGTATTCTCAACGAGATTTAAATGCATAAAAACACGTTTATAGCGCGTAATTGTGTGTCTAAATAGTGCAAGAAAAATAAAATTTCATGATGATGATGGCAAATTGCAGCAATTGGTTGCTGCGTGTGAGCGCGGGTGGTCTGTGTTGTTGGTGTTGCGACGCCAAGTTTCTGGGCGAAATTGCCCCATCTGAAGCGGGCCTGAGTGGTGTGAGGGCCATGAGTGCGTGAGGGGCGTGAAGGGTATGTGTGCGTGAGGGCCATGAGGGGCGTGAGGGCTATGAGTGCGCCGTGAGTGCGTGAGGGGCGTGAGGGTCATGAGTTAGTGAGGGGCGTGAGGGCGGTGAGTGCATGAGAGCCGTGAGGTTCAGTGAGGGTGAGTAAAGGGCTGAAAATGAGTGTGAGTATGAGGGTGAGTGAGTGGCTAAGGATTAGTGTTGCTGTGAGGGTGAGGGTGAGTGAGGGGCTTAGGTGAGTGTGGCTGTGAGGGTGAGGGTGAGTGAGGGCGACCTAAAATGCCGACCTCTGGCTGTGGTGCGAATCCCGGAGAAAAGCTCACCGCAAAACCGGCGGATGCGGAGAAAAGCTCACAGGCCATTGAGCGAATGCGGAGAAAAGCTCACCGATTTTTTTCTTATTTTTATATCAAGGCTGTTGGATCATGCGTAACATATATCAATTCTTATTATTAAAATTCGTCAGCTTTGTAAAAAAGAGAATGTCCTTTTTCGTAATATTTGTTAAGCTTATTGGGTATATTGCTCCCAAATTAATAATTGCGGGCGAGTGTTTTCTGTGGCTTACTTTCTAGGCAACGAAAGCCTAATTGAAAACTTTATGAACTTGAATAACAAGAAAATGTCCGAAAACTTAATAATATCTGCCTAAAACTTAAAAATCAAAACTGTAAATGCCGAAAATCTGAAAGTGCATGCGCAAAAACGCGGTGCCTGAAATTCTCTTTGAAGCTTTTGTTAACCTTTGAAAACAGGATAAAACAGTAAGTAGGATGTCGAAGCTTCTTTCTTCCACGGACATGCACGTTTTCAAGCCGTTAGTGCTAGTGTTTCCACACGTTGCCTTTGTGTGATAGTGCCCTTCTATGGTGAGTCACCCATGACCTTCAGAGCTGCACACTGGCACCGTTGTTACTCGTGACCTATATAAGAAGTAGTCTTCTGTAAGGTAGCGAATAGGGCGAGTTGGAAACGTTATACCTGATGAAAATCGCTCAAACGACGACGACGGAGTGAAGACAACAAACACGACAGGACGAAGCTGTTCTCGCAACCAAAGGTTAGTGAAATTAACAGAAAGAAAACAGCGTAGCCGACACTGATTACATCAACAAACACCTACTTATCTATTAGGCATTACACAATATTTGGAGCTGAAACGGTTCACACACCGCTATTCAGATTAGCTCGCAAAGAACAAACCTTTTTATCTGACAGAGCTACGGACGGCGCTCTGTCAGCTGTCGATAAATTGTTGTCTTTTTACCGGAGTACGATGTTCTGATTTTATACTTGCTGCTTTATTAATATACAGATTGGTTGATTACTAATTTTTGAGGAATTAGTAAATATGCGCAATGAACTTGAAGAATATTACAAAAAAGAGGACACATTTTTAATGAAGTGACGAATGCGAATTGTGTTAAATCGCCACGTTTGGCGCAGAATCCGCTAAGTTAAAAAAATCGGTGAGCTTTTCTCCGCATCCGCTCAAAGGCCGGTGAGCATTTCTTCGCATCTGCCGGTTTTGCAGTGAGCTTTTCTCCGGTGAGCTTATCTCCGGTGTGCTTCTCTCCGCCGCCCCTGTGGTGCACCCGCAGCCTCGCGCTTGTTGTTCTGACATCTCTGGCTCGCTCACTTTGGGCGTCCAGGCATTCGAAACCCTAACATCTGGCGCTTTTTCTGTCTTTCAAGTGGCGTTCCAAGCGGCACACGACGGCAAAAGCACATCAAGCTATTCTCGAACACGTGTCGCCATCTGTATTTTATATTAATAGACTGAAACTTGCCGTAACTGAATGGAAAAAAGTTTGACGTCTAATAACATTCTTCACGGGTAATATATAGATATGGAAGCTCTAGAAAATTCGATATCGAAGGATGCTCCGTAATTTAATGTATCGCAATTTTGATTAGTTGCACAAACTTTGGTACATCGGAAGTCCCCCCCCCCCCTTTCCAGAAAAAAAAACAACGTGCCCTAGCATTCTATCCGTATACACTTTTTTCACAAGGGCGCCGCCATCTTGAATTTTGTCACTTCTGATATGCGGTAAAACATCGTTTTGATCTCTCCACGCCGTTGGAATGTGTTTACGAAAAATGCATGGCTGTCACACATTCTTGTTTTGCCTCACCTATACTTTCTCGCATATTCCAGGTTGAAATGTTTTATTATTTTTTCGTCTCGCGTACCAGATACGGAACCCACGTGGCTGAGAGCGACAGCGCTGGGCACTGACGGTTATTCTGACTTATTGGTTTCTTCAAACTACAACTTCTGCGGTGTGAAACTAACACGGCGAACCGAGCGCTCGCGGCGCATAAAATGCTGGAATAGCCGCAAATGATGTCACATGCAAGCTATGTATAGGGAGTATTCACTGGCGGCCATATCTGTGTGCGCGAATTCTGAGCGCGTGCTGATGGCGAGCTTCCACAGTTATTTTGCGACGTGCATTCCGCACCATCGAGAGTGCCGGTCTTAGCAGCCTATTGATGTGAGCTCGTTTTGAGCATGCGCTTTAAACAGCACCCACAAATATGGCGATTAAGGTGTCACATATTCGGAAATGAATGCACTGTATTTGGTCGTGATGGGATGTCGTGAATGGACCTTTTGTAGAAATACGCGGTGCGCGTGCGCGGAGTATTTCATGCGCCTGGGTTCGAAAGTATCTAGTTCCAAACAATCCGCCATCTTGCATTTCTCGCCTTTGAGCGGTTTCGTTGTGTCGACCTCGGGGCGGAAGATTGCGCACGATGGGGACAAAGGTGAGCTTGGGGGAGCCGTATCTAGGTCACATCGCCTCAATGGGTGAACAGGATGTAGCTGACGTTTTGGGTGTGGAACGGGTGGGAGAGGCCTTGGGCGCGCGTTGTTTTCCAGTCACCTAGTCTCGAACCGATTCGCGTGTCTAGGTGGCAGCACATATTCGCCAAGAGGTCCATTGAGGTTAGCCAATCGAAACCGAAACGGTGGCCAAATGCTACCCAATATGCTTTGCGCGGCACTACGCCGCTGGGATCGCTTCGATGTTACAAGAGGAAGAGGTCTACAGACCGATAGAGATCCAAAACGATATGGAGGTGTGGCCACCAGGATCATGTTGATTATGGTGTCACGCTGCAAAAAGCACTCGACGCCATACAAGATTTTTCCGGACGAACGGGGCTTCAACTCTCACCCGAAAAAACGAATTACATCGCCATCTTTGATCGGAGAGGGCGAAAAGTAAATGTGGGAAGTATAATCAAACTTTTTGTCAACGGCACACAGATTCGTCAGCAACCGACCATAAAGATTCTTGGTATCCCGATCGACGAGAACGGGAAAGCGCGAAGTTGGTATAAGCAAATCAGAAGCCAATGGATAGAGGCGCTTAACCTCATCAAACGCATTACCGGCAAAAATTAGGGAGCCCAAGATCAGACCCTCAAGACCAACGTCAAGGCCCTCCTTGTGCCTAAAGCAACTTACGGGATCAATTACCTTAATCTCAACAAAGCACAGAAGAACGGACTAGAAGCACTCAACAGAGAATCCTTAAGAGTTAACACCGGACTTCCCAGGTGTACCAAAATCGAAACACTTTACCAAATAGCCGGTCTCAACACCATCGAGGAGATCGCGAAAGAAAACAAAACAGGCCAAGTGCTTAGGCTCCAGAAGACTAAACCGGGACGGGAGATCCTCAAAGATCTCGGGTATTGTAAAGAAAACTACCCGCGGGGGGTGGGGAAGGTTCCGTAAACACCGCGGTGTTTACGGAACCTTCCCCACCCTGGGAAGACGAAATAGTGGTTGACACTACACGCACTCCACAAAATCAAGGAAAGAATGAAGTGAAGAGAAGAAAGCACGCTGCAAGTAAACACCTAGACGAGGTATTAGCACTTCTCGAAGACGACGAGATCACTATTATATACACGAACGCAACAAAAGACGAAAGCGGCACAACCGTCGCATACTACTGTGCCAACACCCACAGACGCTTCGCCGCTACTCTATGCAGCAAAACCAACGTCAAGGAAGCTGTACTTCAAGCTATTGAGAAGGCCGTAATAGAATTCAAAGGCGTAAAACTAAAACGTAGACTTTATATCTACACAGACTGCAAAGAAGCAGTGCAAGAATGCAGCAAACACGACAGTCGCAGCAAGACCGTCCGAACAATCAAGACGACGGCCAAACAACTTCGAATTGAAGGATATGACATGAAAATTCGATGGATCCCTGGTCACCAAAGTATCCAAGGAAACGACGAGGCGCATGCAGCTGCACGGGAACAGCTACAGGCATCCCTGCCCGGCCGAGGCTCAACTCGCCCCGTCGACAGAAAGGACACAAGAGAAGAGACCGATGCGGCTGAACTTAAAGCACAAGAACGTGAAGAGAGAAGACGTCTCAACGAACAACTCCAAAAAGACGAACACCCGCTCCCCTCGACGTCGTACAGCCGATGAGAGAGGGTGTGCCTGCGAAGACTCCGCACAAGAACGGCCATGGCCCCAGCCAGAACCAACAAGTTTAAAAGGAAAGACAACGAAGAAGACTCACAAGCCGGATTATAAGAAGGTGCCCGCGGATACACAGCATATGTTCTGGGATTGTCCAAGCAGTGCAGAAGAAAGAAAGAATGCTTTGGAGTCGGCTCTCCCAGCCTGTGAGACCATGCTGCCTGCAAGAATGGATCCTCCCTGTCGGCTGCCCCGAACACCGGAAGGCAATATTAGATTCCCTGATCGACTACATAAAGTCGGCAGGGCTCGTACATTGTATATAACTCTCTTCACCTTCCTCCCCTTCCTCCTGTCACCAATGTCTAGTTTCAAGGGCGACAGGCATCCCCCACCCCCCGTTCCACAAATAAAACATTTTCTCAAATCAAATGTTGATTATTTCCGTGCAATATTATTGGGTAAGAATATTTCATACCTTACACAAGCTTAACGGCACTATTGTGAAACCCAAGTATATTCGCACGCAACGCCACCGGCAAAAAAAAGAGAAAACTTCCTCGTCAACGCGTAATATAACAAAACAAAAAAAAACGGTCGTCGTTTTTTTTTTTTGTTTTTTTTTTGTCTCTTTTTTGTAACACTTGATTGCGAAGTTGTGGGGATGGCACTGTTGGCGTTGTCAACAGTGCGATCCTCAGGATTTTGTCAATTTCGTCATCAAGCTCTGTGATCTCCGCGGTGACGATATTTAATGCGGCTTATACAGTGGACACCGGCATTGCGTGAGCATTTCATTTGGGCTCGTGATAATCAATGCCCTGACATGCATTCGGGTAATGGCTCGAGCCCAACCGCTGCCCTGTGCTTTGCCAACCTCAGCGCGTGGCGATGATAAACATTAGTGGCATATAATCGGCGCCAGGTCACGTGGCCTCTTCTTCTGGCTGCGAGTGAAGGTGGTGAAGGCTGGTTCTGTTTCGTACTTTTTTCATGACTTTCTTTGCGTGGAAAAAGCAACTAAATAAAACTAACACGTGTTTCATAAGTTGTGCATGTCAAGACGGAAAGTACAAACACTTTTGCGTCGCCCCTTTAAAAAAGACGCCTCTTGTTCAAATGCATTTATTTATTGGGAGGGTCACTTTGCAGCCTGTCGATGGAAATGATCCAATTGCGAGCCCGGAATTTTTATCCTGTTATGAAGATGTTGACGACCGACATATTTAATGATGTTTCAGACAAAAATGTGAGCGAGAATCACGCGCTCACTGCTATCAGAAGGAAATGCGTTTTCAGGCGGTCCTGCCTCTAAATACCGATGTTACTCTCCCAACGCCGTCCGCACGACGTCGGGAAGCGCTCTTGGTTTACCCGGAGTATACAGTGAACCGGAGTACAGGGTACTAGAATACGGGGTAGTGTTTGGACCGGCGCAGTTCGACAATGGGAACTTGTGCTGCGCGTGTTGACAACAATCGTGGCGCTGCAGTCGACAGGGCAGCACACAGTCGCTGCAGTCCGCACGTGCCGCCCCACGTGCGCGTGCACGCGGTGAACGCGCATCACCACCAATTAGCGGCGAGATGTTTTGGTGGCGCCCTCCTATGGTTCCCCCTCGTGACGTCATTACCTTGCAAACAACAAGTTCGATGGTGTTTGTAAATAGCATGGTGGAAGCTTGAAATCATTGCGCTCTCAAAGGAACACTGCCAACACCGTCAAAATTAAAGTTCTTTCATTCCTCTTATTTCCGTCGATGATAAATCCTTTTCTGACGTCATAGTCAGCGTTCGGCCAATCGTGGAAGGCCGACCACAGCGACGCTTTCGGTCGAGCACGTCGCCAGTATACTGACCCTACTTACGATTAAAGGGCCTCTGACCAATACCACCTAGAATACAAGGCCTGCGCATGACGTTTCGTTAGTAGATCCCCGACCCGCCCCAAGCGGCAAACAGGCTGAAGCTTGACGAGAGTATGGGCCGCGTCGCAACTATGTCGCATTCACCTGCGGCCACAGCTGTGTGGGTGACTGCTGAGCGCGAGCTGATTGCGAGCTTCCAGTTCATTTGCAACGCGCACGCGAACACTCCCTCGGCCACAAGCGCGAGCTAGAACACTCCCTCGCTTTGAGACGAGCATTTCTAGCGCGCGCGCACGTTCTGCGAAAGAACGCTTCAAAGCAGCGACCCGGGCTATGTTCCAAATCTTACCCGAGTAACCTGCCTCCTACGTCAGCGGGTAATACCACGTGACATCGCGAGTAAACGATCCGCGACTCGATTTTGGAACGGCCGGGATAATCACCTGGATGCTACGCGGATTGGCTTCGTCTTGGGCTACGGCAAAAAGAAAACACAGCAGCGATGGGAAAAAATAGCAGACGATTCTTTTGATCATGAAGAAAGCCACTGATCTCCATGACAATTGCTGGATCGCGTTTGCCCGCTCCGCGAATGCGGTCACTGGCGGCCATCTTTAGGTAGAGTTATATCACCTCTAGCCAAGATACAGCTGCTGAAGCCACTTGGCAGCCACCATCATTCATCCATGGCAGACGGCGTTTTGGCAGTTGTGGTGGCAGGCTGCCACCAAAATAGCGTGGGTGATATTCCGTGATTGATTAAAATTGTTTGACGAAACATGTTTTTAAAACCCGGCGTGAACGATAGCCCGGTTTTTGAGGACCCGGTGAAAGTTTCACGAAATCGCGCAGCACCGGGGAAAAGCAGCACAGCACGCATCGAAAGTCGCATCGAAAGAAGCATCGAAAGCAGACGCCGGTACGTAGTCTGCTTTTGATGCGAGCTGCGCTGCTTTCCCCCGGTGCTGCGCTTTCGTAGAACTTTCGTCGGGTCCTCAAAGATGAGGCTACTGTTCACGCCGGGTTTCAGGACTCTGCTTCGTCGAACAACTTCAATCAAGCGCGAAATATCACCCACGGTACAGTGTACTAGATCTACGGCTATTTTATGGCAGCCTGCCGCCATTGCGCTGTCCGCCATATTACTATGATGGCTAGAGATGATATAACTCTACCTAAAGATGGCCGACCGTGGCCACATTCTGGTCCATAGGCAGAGCTGGTCAAACGCGATCCAGCAATTGTCATTGAGATCAGTGAAGAAAGCACTCGAAGAGACGATAATATCAATGACGACGCGGTGTTTTCTTTGGTAGATCCACCAGCTCCTGTTACTCACCTTCCTTATGAGCTGTATATTGAGATGAAAATTGCTTACTCCTCACAGTTAGACATCAAAAATGTGTCTTTATTAATCAGCGCGCCCTAACCGATTATGTCTTGCAGAAATTGATTCCACACGGTATAGTGGTACAGCGCGAGGGTGCTTTCTCAAGAATGATATGAAACTTACATTCGCTTTGACGCGAATATGATTACAATAAAATCTTTGAAGCCTTCACTGCTTTACAAGCGTTATCCTCTCATTACACACACTCTGGAGGAAACAAAAATACTACCTTATCATTTACTGCGTTCAAACATTTTCAGCCTTGAACGTGAGAATACGGCATTTCCTCCAACGCCGAGGACGAGAATGCGGAGAAGCTCCCGTTTACGCTCGCACACTCATAAAAACATGTATACCTTCCCGGGGAAGGTGCACGGTCTGGATGTAATGCAGTCAATTCGTGCGTTGAAAACAGCAAATCGCCATAACCCCACATGCTGCACCTCATTCTTTCTCATTTCGAACGTCCGCCTCCAAAACCAACGGAGAAAGCGAGCTTTGACGGCTGTCGGCGCAGAAAGCAGACGACGAACAGATCACGTGACGTATTTACTCGATTTGATCCGACGTTACCCCCTGATCGAGGAGGGTAGCGTGAGTAATTACTCCGGAGTAAACAACCCGCTTCTGAAACGCGAGTTCTGACGTCATCGAGTAAGCTCGAGTAAGTTTTGGAACGCCATGGTACGAAACCTTTACTCCAGAGTCGGATCGAGTAAATATTGGAACACAGCCCCGGAGTATAAACAGCGCCCTCGAAAATGGCGTCCAGTGCCAGCGTCCAGCGTCCAGCGAAGGGCTTTGCAGCCCTTCGCACAGCAGTAAGGCATTTTCACTCATGCATTTGACGCTCCACGTGAACGTCTAACTTCATCGTATGCTATAGCAACAGACACTCGGCGTGAGCATCTGTTTCATTATCTGCTACACAAACCACTGAAGCAGGCGATGGAGCAGATGATGTCGCAGATGATGTAGCAGACGACGGTGCTCATCCGGGCTACCTAGGGGGCGCTGAGGGGATCTACTAGTGATGACGTTTAGAGGAGGAAACGCGCAGGCCTTGTGTTCTAGGTGGTATTGCTCTGACACGCCAAAAAAAATTTTTTTTGTTTCATGCTAGGCGTTGAATTGGCATATCAGGACATTACAAAAAAATTGT
The DNA here is from genome assembly GCA_013358835.2 of Ixodes persulcatus. Classification (NCBI taxonomy): domain Eukaryota; kingdom Metazoa; phylum Arthropoda; class Arachnida; order Ixodida; family Ixodidae; genus Ixodes; species Ixodes persulcatus. The sequence goes on from JABSTQ010000775.1 coordinate 72,734, forward strand.
TTCACTATTAGCGGCGAGAATTTTTGGTGGCGCCCTCCTATGGTTCCCCGTTGTGACGTCATTACCTTGCAAACAACAAGTTCGATGGTGTTTGTAAATAGCATGGTGGAAGCTTGAAATCATTGCACTCTCAAAGGAACACTGCCAACACCGTCAAAATTAAAGTTCTTTCATTCCTCTTATTTCGTCAATGATAAATCCCCTTTCCGACGTCATAGTCAGCGTTCGGCCAATCGTGGAAGGCCGACCACAGCGACGCTTGTGTTCGCTGTTGCGTAGTTTTTTTATAAAAAAATAGCAATACGAGGCCCAATTCAAAGCTCCCGCCGTGCACTGTGACGTAACAGTGTACCGCGAGGTGTCGGGGCGGTCAGAAGGGAGGCATCGCCGGAAGTCACGTGAGTTGTATCCCTCCTCGTGCTTACCGCGAGCGCGTGTAATATTTTTTTTTAATATTTTTGTTATTCGCCGCACCTCCACGAGCGATCCAAGAAGACAATTGGTTTCTTTTATTTGCTTTTCATCGCTTAATGTTGCTGTAAAGGTAGAAGAAGCGGAGTCAGTGAATGGACCTCTTGGCGAATATGTGCTGCCTCCTAGACACGCGACTGGGTTCGAGGCTAAGTGGCGAGAAAACAACGCGCGCGCAAGGCGTCTCCCACCGTTCCACACCCAAAACGTCAGCTACATCCTGTTCACCCATTGAGGCGCTGTGACCTAGATACGGTTCCCCCAAACTAGCCTTTGTCCCCATCATGCGTAATCTTCCGCCCCGAAGTCGACACAACGAAACCATCTTCCATCTCTGCTCGGCCAGAAGGAAGAGAGAGAGGGTACTGAAACTATTTACTCTCGAACCGATGTTTCTACAAAAGGTCCATTCCACAACCCGGGCGATAATAGTCCCGACAGCCGAAGGCTACACAGTTCACCGGCATGATTGCGGTGCACGTCGTAATCTAGAATGGGCGTCGTCAGTACGTTGACTCGTGTTCACCTTGTTCGCAACATCAAAACTTGAGTCTCGAGGGTCTCCAAGGCGCTCAAAGGCGAGAAATGCAAGATGGCGGATTGTTTGGAACTAGATACTCTCGAACCCAGGCGCATCAAATACTCCGCGCATGCGCACCGCGTATTTCTACAAAAGGTCCATTGACGTGATCAACTACAATGCCTATAAAAAAAAAAAAGTGTGTGTGAGGGACTGTCCCGGTATTTCAGCAACTGAAGAAGAGATCACACTGCATGCATTTCTGAGAGACATACATCGGCCGCATGAGCACCTAGTAAACAAGTTCTACTCATGTTCTAGACAAAATACGTACTTTGTGCTCGACGTTTACTTGTACTTGGTACACTCACCAGTTCGTATTCTTTAGACGGCAGGCATCTTCAGCCTGGAGAGTATCCGATGATTCAACGACCTCGGTGTCTCAACCTTCAGCAATGCGATCGGGCGTGTCGTATGCTAGCAATCCTAATTTCTGCAAGCGTTCTAATTTTTTTTTTTTTTTCAAAACTTGATAGTTTGTTTTGCACCCAGTATAGCCCTGTATCATCAGACTGACGGCATGCACTCGTACACTGGCTTGTACTCGCAACGCTTTCATCATTGACCTCCATCACGTCAATCCACTGACTCTTCGTCCTCTAATTTTACAGCACGCAAACTAAAATTGGGTTGTGTGTATGTTTATACAGCCTAGAACTTGGTCTGCCTCCAAGGGCGACGAGTCTCCCAGCTGTAGATGAGCAATTTAGCCAGTGCAGTACAACCGCTAACCTGGGGTCTTTAACGTGCATCACGCAGTAGTGATACATGACCGCACGCTGGTACGATGCTCATCCAGATCGAAACGGGCAGGGGCGGGGATTGAACCCAGTATCCTGGGTTCACACGCAAACTAACCAACGGTGCAGGGATAAAGAGCTAGTGGAACTGAAACTTCGTTTTCTACGATCGCTCGTACGAAGAGCAGAATAAAAAAAAAGAAAAAAAGTCTTAGGCACGGTCGCGGAGAGCACGAGGAGGGAAACTCACGTGACTTCCGGTGAACCCACTTTTAGTGACGTAGGTCGATGCCTCCCTTCTGACCGCCCCGACACCTTGCGGTACACTGTTACGTCACAGTGCACGGCGGCAACTTTGAATTGGGCCTCGTATTTCTATTTTTTTATAAAAAAACCTACGCAACTCTATAGACCTTTTCTGTTTCCTGTCGTTCTCAGTCACGTGGGTTCCATATCTGGTATGCGGGGCGAAAAAATAATAAAACGTTTGAACCTGGAATATGCGAGAAAATATAGCTGAGGCAAATCAGGAATGTGTGACAATCACGCATTTTTCGTAAACACCTTCTAGCTTCGGGGAGAGATCAAAAAGATGTTTTACCGCATACCAGAAGTGACGTTATTCAAGATGGCTGCGCGCTTGTGGAAAAGGTGTATAGTGAAACAATTTTTTTGTAAAGTCCTGATATGCCAATTAAACGCCTAGCATAAAAAAAACAATTTTTTTTGGCGTGTCAGAGGCCCAAAAGTAGCGCAAGGTGCGTCGATGCACGAGGCACGTGCAACGTGCAGCCCTTGGGAAGATGATGGCGGCACAGCGCAAAACTGAGCTAGATTTCATGACGCCATGTTCTTCCCAGAAGTGGCGCGCGGCACGTGCCTCGAGCAATTCCACAACAATGAATGGCGCCACTTTCCCAGGATCTTTACTGCCGATGCGCCGGTGTCGACTGCTATCGCAATCCACACCACACGCCTCACGCGACCCGCTCGAGTCTCAGCACTACCCCGTATTCTAGTACAATGTACCCAGAGCTTTATTTCAAACTGCCTTTTATTTTCTTCTTCTTCTTACAGGGCCCTTTTAAAGTAAGATGCGTAGTCGGTAGGTTACGGTGCAAAAAAGGAGCAAATAAAAGACGGTCTAAGCTCATCAGAAAGTTCGTGCTCTGAGAAACACTTCAAGGCAACTGGAGCCACTTAATAGGCTAATACAACGTGCAGTTGGTGCAGTGAGTGTCGGCAGGTTGGTTTCAGGTTAGTCTCAGGAGCTGACATTCATTCCACACGTTCCACGAAGAACGCTCTGGAATGAAGAAGAAGTAGAGTCATCATGTCCAGGAACACAGCATCCGAAAACAATGAAATCGGCAATCAGCAAAGGCCGGGATTCTCAACAAGCAGCGGCAGCGATAGAAGCCTCACGAAGTCGAAAACCGTCACGAGCGAGGACGGCATGTTTTACACTGGCGGAGCAAGCAAAGAAGAGGCGCAGCTCGGCCTCGCTGACCAGAACAATGAGAGCACGCAGTTCCTTTCCGCAAAAACGGTTATTCTGCCGCCCTCTTCGTCCTCGTCGCAATCGCTTGCGGTGATCAAACAGAAAGATCCTCGTCCCGACACATACTCCACATCCCCTGGAACAGAGTCCTCTGGCTACAACGCGGATATCAGTTCTCCTGAGCAGAATCCTCAAGCTACACCAGGGACGGATGATTCAATGGTTCAGCTGCTGAACAAGAGGAAGTCAGAAGAGTCCGTGGGCGAGGACATTATGCTTCTGAAGCACGACGGAGGGACTTCCGGAGATCCTTCGAAGACGTTGTTTTCCCAAGACGACTTCAAGCGGTGGGTCGAGAGCGACGTGTTCGAGCACTTGAGGGCCCGGGGTCAGGCGGCACACGAGGAGGTGGAGTTCAGCGCCGACAATGCTTCTGCGGACAGGTGGCTCGTCGTGATCCTGGTGGCGTCCCTCTACATTATGTTCTACGTGGCCGGGGGCTTGGCGTACTATGTCCTGGAGTACAACGGGTACGTTGTGGACTATCCAAGTTATTTGAACACGACAATAGGTGACTTTAGGGAAAAAAACTCATGAGAGTGAACGGTATGATCAAGTGGCCGTCGGTTTATATCGTATGGTCAAAACAAGTTCCATTTTAAGGCCAACACAGCATTTGACTGCGTTTGATTGCGTTTCGTCAAAGTGTGATTCCAAGTTACTGGTGCATCTGCGCGTTATATGCCGCGTGCCAAGATACTTATTGAATTTGTTGACACGTTCCAGACGACGCACGGACTTCTCTCGCGGTTGTATCTCGATGTAATGCAGTCAGATGCTACTATGAAAATGGGTGTTTGTCGTCTGCCAGGGAGGACAATATTGGTTCTGTATAATACGCGTTCTGGAAGCGTTAGAGAAGCTGAATGTTGGCACGCGCTCAGCAACAGAAGCCACAGCTGTGATTATCACTGTGCACACTTTCAGTGCCCATCATAGTTGTTTGCTGCTGCTGAGTGCGTGCTGACAAAGTTTTCACCACAGCTCCGTAACACGCATTTCATACCATCTTGATTGTCATTCTTACAGATTAATAAGTAAAGGCTTACTTCGCATACGCTAGTTTCAAATAGGCATCAAAAGCTCAGTTATGGTGACAGTCTACACAAAATATAGCGTGATTTCTACGCAATAGCTTTGACCATGTTTTAAAAATGAGAAAATTCAAGGTATAAACCGGGAATTTCGAACGCGCATATATCAACTGGATAGGATATACAGATTGTTTCCCCGTGTTCGTCTTTCGACATTGACAAATACTGAATTCGCATCAAGGCTAGAACACAGGTAAAATAAAACGATCCGAAATTGAGAGGGCAATTGAAATATATAAAACTTATTCAACGCTAAATAAATAAAAAAAATAAGAAAACAAGCGTTAACGGGGGATTTTCAGCGTAAAACCGCACAGAAGTCCCGATGACTTCTCATTTCCGCCCAGTTTTCGTTTCTTCGTTCAGACAGGTGTTTAGCCGTATTTCTTTACATACACCGGGATGCAAATTATGTTTACGTGTACGTCAACATAAAGATTCATGTTCATAAAGGATATCCCGAGTACTTCTTTTCAGTGTACATCTAGCTGTCGCTAACACTTCACAGTGCACCTCTGCGTGAAACATGTTAGCAAGCTCGTACGCTGTCGCATAGTGTCGTGTTTTCAATGTGAAAGCATTAACTGTCCCATGGAGCGAACCGACGTCATGAGCTTTTGAAGCCGCGCCAAACGGCACCTTCCCCTGTCCCAATAGAGCGAGGCCTCTCGTCTGTAGCAGAAATCTGATGGATAGGCTCCCATTGGCTGGCGCGCGTTATAGTTTCAAGGAACGAGGCTACCATTGGCTCTCATGCGGCGTAGTTCCAAGGAACGCCACCAGAGAATCCCTCTTCATGGCGGCGCAGGGCACGCAGCGGCCCGGCCGCCGGTAAGAGGTGCAGCCTGGCCGCGGGGCCCGAACGGGCAAACTCCGGAGAGATTGCACAGCCGAGCGCGGCGCGGCCACTCCACGAGAGCGCGCGCTCGGCAGTCGGCCGCTGCCTCGGCAGTAGCGAAACGTGGCCGTCCACGCCAGTACGCCGCAGACGAACTAATGGAGCGGAAGAACGACACTCATGCTTTCACATTCACAACTCATAAGAAGTGCCTAGGTGTCCTCGGAATTTTGGCTCTTCCCTAAGAAAAAACTAAAAATCAAGACCCCAGCACTGGCAAACCAAGACGTCAAGGAACATGTGCGGTATATCTAGATTCATATTCAATATCCTATATGTGCAAATAACTCATGATGACAATAACATCAAAATGAAGAACCACAACAAACGAACGGACTGTTGAAGGTTGGAAGCTGAACACCAGGAGAAGCGGAAGCGATAAACATGGCATGAGTAGCTCGCAATCGAGAAGCACAGTTTCCAAGATCCAGTGCAGCAGCTACTGGCCCAGAACAATGGGTGCATCGTGAATGCGTAAAAAAGCTAAGATTTATAGTTTAGTAGCAAGGTAAACGATGAAAAAATAAACAAATGAATAAACAAACGCTCAGGGCAGGCTCGTATTCCACCTGTCAAGTACGTCCGACCATACCCAGCTGAACTCAGCCCCAACGCACGGTGAAAGCATTGGACACCGCATTAGAGGGCTTGCCCAGACACTTCCTCGGGTTCCTCGGGTGAGACCAGCTGGGCAGAAGACCGGCCCAGCGAGCAGCTCACAAAACAAAACTGGGTCCTCATCACCGTAACATATTTCCGCCACCCCCGCCCACATGCTCCATTTAAACACAGTCAGCACTGCACTATCATACCATTGCATTATCATTAAACGCGGTGCCGCAGGTCTTCATGGTATGTGCGACTTGCCTCTTTGCGGCACCGCGGCTCTGCTGAGCTAAAATAATTATTAATATTCTTCTTTCCTCCATGGCAAATATAATATTAGTGTTGAAGAACACGTTACCTTTTCATCGGCCGAATTGTTGAGGATCGATCGTACCAGATCAATCAAGCAAAACAAATTTATACACAATGCTTTCCAATACCCCTTTTCCTCTCGGGCAATGCAAAGCTAAAATTCAATTGAAAATTTTATAGTGACGCCTTTCTCAATTGCCAACTTATGACTGCACTTAAACTATATTTTATTGCACCGCACTTTGTGCGTTCGTGTTTTTTTCTTCTGTGCTTTAAGATTATGTCACTCCATATATGGATTTCTGTGGAGGGCTGCAGTATTACTATATAGATAAATATATAAATAAATAGAGTCAGAGGGGTACGCCCCATCGCACCAATTCCGCTTTCATATACCGCGAAGACGTACGGCAAAGCTTACGCAACGGCTGGACAGATATCTCAGCCGTCGTACTGGCAAAGACCAAACCTACAAATCCGTGAATTAACAACGAAGACATGGGCGGCGTCCGCCGACAACCAAGCCGAAAAATCTTCTCGGCAGATGAAATCCCCCGCCATACATCACCGGTACCTTTCAACAGGAGAGACCATTCCGCCTTCTTTTCGGCGTGTCCTCATTTCGAGGCACGCGGACAACGTTCTGCAGTACCTATACTCCGTTTCGCCGTACGATGTACCATAGAGGATGCTACGAGCCTTCGAAGCCAATCAAATACCATGTGACTGTCACGGGACCTTCGGGAAATGTGAGGTGACCCGGTCACGTGATTCGTTCACAGTGCTGGGTTGGCTAGGATGGCTCGCAGCGTTCCGCGGCGGTCCATCCTAAGGTGCTGGGCTCCGGGAATTGCTGAGCACTACGGGCCCATGCGCAAGAGGAAGAGGAACTACGAGAAAAGCTGCACAGATACAAGCACGTACACGCCAAAACTCTTCGGATTTGTAGGGCAGAAAAAAAAAGCTCGATCTATAATGCAACCTCGACACTGGGGTGGGCGGCGTGGCCGACGAATGGTCACGTGGTCACAATTGAAAGCCACGTGGTCCCCCTGAGGGGAAGAGGAGCTACGGGAAGCGCCAGACAGTCACACACATATTCGCTGGACTGTTCGCCTTTGTTAGGCAGGAAGACAGTGCTCCATCTATAATGCATCCCCGACATTGGGGTTGCAGCCGTGGGCGGCGTGGCGTCATCGACAAAAAGTCACGTGGTTTCTTTCTTTCTCTTTATTTCTTATTTTTTGCGCACTCTCTCTCTTTCTCTCTCTTTCTCGTTCTCTCTGTACCTGGAAAGATTACTGGGCGGTCACTCCACCCAGCTGCTCGGAGGATCGATTGTGCCGTCGACCGGCCTTGGCTGGCTTGAACGTTGCTTGCGGGCCAACGTCGCGAAGAAAAGGAGGTCAGTGTAGCAAAAGAAAGAGGCATAAACATGCGCAGGGGCTGGCGGTGCCTTGGGGGACGCTTTCCCCCTTTACTACGACCTCGTGGGTCAATTGTCTCGGCTTTCAATGGGGAAGACCACCACGTGGCCTCACGTGTCCCTTCTGGACAATCAGGTCTTTCCGCTCTATCACGTAGACAAGGCCGTTCAGTTGAAACACTTTAGGCTTTTTTTTTCTTTTGTTTCATAACTTGAACTTATTTTTCTTTTATTCGTGGAATCGGATCGCGTGAATCACGAATGATGGCAGGGGGATCGTAGCTGCCTTATTTGGAGTAAAGTACACAAAGTGTCAACGTCTAGTTCATGCCTACTATATCGCGAAGTGTACGTGCACGTTTCCCACCGACGCATGTCTTCCCTTCCTACCGCGCGTCTTTTACCTGTCCGTTTTACCTTTCCACAATAAAAAAGAACAAATTGATTTGACATTCGTGCATTCGACATTTGACATACCGATGTATGTCATTAAAAATTAAATTTTTCTACGCGCGTTTTCAAACAACAGTTGAATGCTTGCTTAAAGTCGACATGATTGAATCGTCACTTGAAAGGTAAAATGTTTGCACGTCGTGTCTTTCTTTAACACTAGTGAGATCTAATGTACCCAGTGGCTGGCAATAAACGTATTCAATTGCGTCTTTAGAAACAATGAAACGATGTCTGATAGGTATGACGTCTAAACGCCTGAGGAACCATTTTATGTCTTTAGTACACAAATTGCGACTGCGTCTTTTAATATATTATATTCTTTCACGCATTCTTGACATATTGGTATTGCATGTTGCAGCCCGGAGCCCCCAATACCAAAAGAAGAACGTTGTATGCCGCTGCTGTTCAAACAGGTTCAGCGAAGTTCTGACACGAGTTTTAAAAGCAGAACTCCTAGTAACAATTTATATTTAAAAAAAATCATATAGCATTGATGCGGATCAATGCCACATTCGTCAGCATGATTGCGATGCATTGGCAAGAGTACATCCCGGCCGTGGGTTAGGACAGATATCCGTACTTGCTATGTTTACGCTTGGAACATAACTCCATCTGACGTGATTGCAGACCATCCAATTGTACCAAGCTCGAGCCAAATCAGAAAGAGACGAAAGCAAGGCCGATTTTCTTTGAAGGGTATGGGTACAGTAAAACGGGCGAAATAAAATATTCATCGTATCCTGACAAGAGCGAAATCTATGTGCACATGAAGTTCGAACATGTTCGCAGCATTTTGATTTCTTGACAAACGACACTCGTGAAGATAGTTCAATTGTAAAAAAAAGAAGAGCGGACTTGTCGTGTCGGTGAGCGATGTTGATGATTTTAGCATCGCTGTGACTATTAGACACGTATTGCCAGAATGTGGGCATGTATGACGACGCCACTGTTAGAACAAGGTTGCCTGTGCGAGCAGAATCGGATCAATGAGCCTCTCGAAGGTTGATCATTCGTCGTTTCGAAAGTGTTGTCCCATAAGCAAGGACCTTTCTGGTACACCAACATATTACAGTCATGTCTCGTTAATATGGACCCCGTTAATATGGATACCCCACTATATGGACACCACTTTCGGGGACAAACTGGAAAAATACATGCATTTTTGTCTCGTTATTATGAACAACTCACATTATGGACGATTTTTTAGGGGAACGGAGGTGTTCATATTAACGAGACATCACTGTGCCACTTTCTGGCCATAGATATACACAGAGGTAATGGTGCCCACAGCGTTAACTGCATCGCCCCGATGAATTTCTTGCTGCGACCACTGCGGAGTGAAACGTGACCACGACACTAAAAGGGTTACATTTGAGATCCTTGCACTTTGCATGAACTCCGGTGCTCTTCTTTGATTTCCAGTGGACACCTATACATACGAGGGGGGACCCCAAGGAAACCTGAATTTATTTTTACAAAATCGCGCGTTTATTTTTACACGTACAAATTTTCAGTCACCTCCAAATTACTCTCCGCCTAATGCAATGCACTTGTCGAGGAGTTTCTTTCAATGCTCAAAATGGCCTTTACACTCGTCAATTTTGATGCCTTTCAGTGCTTCTGACGCTTTTTTTGTTTCAGCTCTTCCACATCGGCAAAACGTTAAGCGCCGTTCACATATATGCGACCGAGTAAGACCGAGAGAGACCAGACCGGTTTTTAAGCCTCCTGCGACGTCTTAGGACCGGATGCGCTGCAGCGGAGCTGGTCCTAAGACATCGCAAGATGCTTAGAAACCCGTCTGGTCTCTCTCGGTCTTACTCGGTTGCAAGAGTGTGAACGGGCCTTTAGTCACACGGGGGCGAACTGGTCATGCCGGCGAGGTTAGGGCACGGTAGTCATGCCGTTTTTGGTCAAAGCCTGCTGAGCACTCAGCACAGTGTGAGCAGGCGCGTTGCTATGGTGGACGAGCCAGTCTCGCCACAACTTGGGTGGGCATTCTGCCCACACCGCGCTGAGTGTTCAGCAGGTTTTGTTTTTTTTTAATAAAAAACGGCATGATTTTTGTGCCCCATCCTTGCAGGGGTGCACAACGTGCGGCACGCGGGCCGCATGCGGCCCGTGGGCACTTGCTGTGGGGCCCAAGGACGTGACACTGCTAGATGTGCTCAAGACGGCGACCAGTGCGATGATGCCAGATATTGAAAACCTGTCTGCCAGATATTGAAAACCCGCGCAGTTCCCAATAAATATTTTTTTTTGGCCCGCGTTATTTTTGAGTTGTGCACCCTTGCCTAGAGTAACGTTATAAGTCAGCCGACTTCGCGCCGTGCGACTTTCTTTTTGTTTCGCCGGATGAAAAAAGTTATCAAAGGTTTTGCCGATGTGGAGGAAGTAAAACAGAAAGGGGCAGAAGGATCATAAGGCATCAAAATCGACGCTTAAGGGCTATTTTGATCATAGGAAGAAACGTCTCGACAGGTGCATTGCATTAGGCGGAGAGTAATTTGAAGGTGACTGAAATTCGAAAGAGTAAAAATATATGCACGATTTTGTAATAATAAATTCCGGTTTCTTCTGCCCCCCTCCCCTCCTTTTCGTATAAATATTGGACCAGAGTTCTTTGGTTGTGCTACGGAATGGTCTGAGCCTTAGTTCTCGGAAGTGCCGTTTTGTGTTTTGTGCCAAGCGATCTGCTCTCTCTTCCTTCCTCCCTTCATCTCTCACGTTTCTATTCTACCTTTTATTTGCCTAATTTTATTCCCCAAGAAGTAATAAACCAGCATCTCGACGTTTGTTGGCGTCCAAACGTTTTTTTTTTTTTTTTGTAAAAATAAACTCATTGCTAATAAAAACAAATCGTTAAACTATGATCAGCTTAACAAAGGCAGGGCAAGACCCAATACGCTAACGCTACTTGCTTCGTGATGCATTCTCCGGCGCTCTTCTTGACTAATTGCACAATCTCATTGACTGCGAAGCAAAAATAAAATGCCCCGATAGGTACTGAGAGCCGCATTTCTTCGGCATTCCGTAGCTATACGATACATTATTTGGGGGTTGTGGGGTAATTTGCGAAGAAGCAGGCCACGCGAAACACGATACCATTCATGCATTTTAAGGCAAGAGGTAGTTGTTAGCGAGCGAACAGCAACGGCCTCAATGTTGAATCAATCCGCAAAGCCACAATACTCGTCCGTTACGAGAGTCCCTTGTACGGGCATCGTCATAAATCACAACGTAGCCCATTAAACGAAGAGCTAGCTGCAAGCGGGCCATAAGGTGCATTAATCATCATTACAAGACCGCCAGGTCATGTTATTGGGGAAAGGAGGAGGGGGGGGGGGGGGGAGAGGGGGACCACATCGGGCCGCCATCGGCATAAAAATGGGCGTGGCCCCATCTTGGCTGGTCGCTCGCCCCCCCCCCCCCCCCCCCTTTTTTTTTTTTTCTGTGTGGTATTTTCACGCATCTTTGTTCGAGATCATGCGCGGTGGCGTGAGTCCCCACCACAGCCGCACACTGTTTGTTCAGATTCAGAAGCGACGTAGTTATTGCGTGGGTTTTCCTACAATGCCACTCACTCCTACGAAGAAGCAAGAGAGGTTACCGGGAAACGAAGTTCTGTTGGGCCCGGGCAGGTATTTTGTTTTTCGGCTGCATGTTTAGACAGAAAAGCCCGAAGTCGTGCATCACCATAGAGACAAAAAATATAATATTTCGACGAAGCGTGGGATTTTCCACAACATGTAGTTCGGTGAACTGTCGTGTTCTTCCAGCAACGGTGCCTACGCATATTGTATCACCTTTCTGTCGCAAATATGTGCCGAATGCACTAATGGCTGTTCAGTGAGCGATGTTCCGAACACAGTTCTTCGCAGTGACGATGATTCGTCAATTAATATGAATTAGTTAGTCAGCCTTTCTGTTATCTTGTCATCATTATTCTTATTATTATAATCGCCACCATCACTCTCACAGTGATTATCATTTTATACGCTGAGAGACGGTTCAAATGTCTCTTTCGCCAACAAACCTGTTGCAAAACGTGCAGCGCCGTCCGCGGTGCTGAAAGGAATGCCGGGAAGTCTAGGCACAGAACCGGTTGTAGCAGACGACGTAGGTGACGAAGAAAACGCGGGCGAGAGCACACGAGCAACGGCGCTGTCCTCTTTCTTTCTCACTCTCCTCAGTGTCACGTTGTAGATACTGCGAGGGCAAGGAGTAGCGTACAATTCTTAGCGCCCGGCGTTTCGGAATTTTTTTTCTTGTCAAAGATTTATTAAAAAAAATCTCATATGGAATTTGTTTTATGTACATTCTTCTATTATTGCAAAATATTAGGAGATTATCATCTTTTTCGGCGAGGTATATAACTGCCTGGTGGAAAAAAGGTGGATCGGCGGCCAAGTGGGCTAGCGCACACCAGCTCGGAGCACGTGGAGCGAAAGCTCGCGCTGCATAACCCAGAGATCCTGGATTCAATCCCCCCCCCCCCCCCCCCTGCCTGTTTCGATCTGGACTAGCATGGTACCGGCATGCAGTCGTGTATCACTATGGCGTGACGCACGTTAAGGCTGAACTCCATGGGACGAATATGCTGCGAATAACCGACGAATTTTGGCCGGCGGCTTTTGCTCTGCGCGTGGAATGAACACAGTGGCTGCTACGTCGCGCGCAAAGCGAGCGTGCCGTCGGGCGGCGTTCGCCAATTATTCGTCACATAATTCGTTCCATGGAGTTCAGCCTTTAAGGAGCCCACGCTATAGCCGTTGTACTGCACTGGCTAAATTGCTCGTTTACAGCGGAGACACCAGACACCCATTGAAACTGACTAACTTCCGGCTGTATAAACATACACACAACGTGATTTGACTGAAGAACTACTCACCGTGTCGAGTAGCGTGTGTTGCCTGACATGGAACTCTATGGAAGTGAACACGTAGTTTTGAATGTTTCGGAAAATCCGTAGCCTTGGTATGCACACAGGCCCAGAGATACATTTCCAAGACATTAGCTTACCCTCGTAGCCTCCGCTACTTCGGAGACTAGAAGCTCAAGCGGAACAAGAAGAATATTTTTTAATGCGAAAGCATTAACTGTCTTATGGAGCGAGCCGACGTCATCAGCTTTGAAACCATGCAAAACGGCACCTTAATGAAACCCCGCGCAAAGCTAGCCCACGGCGCCTTTTACAGTTCGGTCCCATTGGCTGGCGCGCGTCGACGAGGTTCCCATTGGCTGCTGCGCGTCAGTTTGTGTGGTGCCATCCTGACTGTGTTATCACACTGCTGTGTTATCACTGATCACCGCGTTCGCTCGCTTCTTATCGGTTGTATGGCGCGTGGTAATGTATCCGGCGCATGGAATAAACCTAAGAAAGAGCGTGTGCCCGGTGCCATTTTGAGTGTTCGTGCGTATGGCGCGTGCTTTGCTCGCTTTCCGAAGCGACGAACACGCACGTGCTGGACTGTGAAGATCGCACGCTGGACTGTGATTTTGTAAACATTGGAAAGGTCTATACTCTGTTTCACCTTATGTTGTAACGCAGCGAAGGCTAGAAGCGCGAGCTCATAGCGTTGGCAGCTGCCCCTAATGTACGAGAGCTTGTGCACCGAGATGTGCCCCAGAGCAAGGAGCTCGCGCTTGTAGCCTTTCCTGCGGTACATCCTAAGGTGAAATAGAGTATACGTTGCTGTATGTTCCTTCCTCGCGCCGCAAGGCACACGACAGTTCGAACGATCGCTCACCCGATGGCGCTGCGTGTCCGCGAGGCAGCGGCTCCACCGTTCCACGCCCAAGGTCAGCGCGTCGCACGCCGCAGATTAAAGAAGGGAGCGAAGAGCGGCGTGCGTGCTTTCGCATTCACAATTCATAAGAAGTGGTTAAAGGGGCCCTGCAATGACTATTTTACTGGTTTTTAATTTGCACCGAACCTAAGCGCACTGAACGTAGTAACTTAATGAAACTTTTCTTTTCGCAAAATTCGCTTTATTTTAAAAGTTATAGGCAAATTAGAATTACAAAAACAAGCAAAAAATAACCTCCTTCATGACGTCGTAGGTCCTGGCTTGAGTGGCCCTGAAATAGAGGAGGGGTAGTGAGCTAATCGAGCGCTCGCGGCTGCCGCACTCCGTGTCGGCGGCTCGAGAGGGCGCCACTAAAGCGTGTGTTGCATATACGGCTCTGGTGTGTTGGATAGGCTGTATGAAGCGGGCGGCCAGGGCGGCTCGCATTGCATTTGCTGCGCGATTAAAGACTATTTCGGCATAACACTTCATTGGCCACACGCGACAGCAAACACGGGGTAAAGATCACTACAGAACGGGAGCCACTTCGCGCTGCCATACCGCCAAATTGCCTTTCTACGCTCCGGGACCTTTCTACGCTCGCCGTTCGTCGACGCCTCATCCCACTAGCCATTTCTAATATGCGCCGCTTTTTCCGCCGCTTGGTGGCAGGTATGTCGACGGGTCATTTCTTGTTTCTGTACTTTATAAACTGCATTTGTTTCTTTTCTGATCTAAAATACTGAACAAAAACTACTTTCATGCATAATTGAAACGGTTCGCGACACTTATATTTTGTATCTCGACTAAAAAAAAAGCTTTTAGCGGCTCTGACCAGTAGTAAGCCCAGGACCAAAAACGTCACATTTTGCGCGCTTTCAGTACCGCGGGTCGCCCTCGTCGGTGGAGGAGGTTTCCGCGTCGTCCAGTTAAAATATGACGCACTGATATTTAGTTACTCTCTCCGTGCCCGGTGGCTTGCCCGAACCCCAAGAGACGTGGAAACCGCAAAAATGGTAGACGCTTAAATATGATTGCAGGGCCCCTTTAAGGGGTGTCCAAACAGGGCACAAACAAATCGTCGGGCGACACGACTCCGACAAATCTTGCGGCGCTCTCTTTCCGCCCGCTCTTTTTTTTTTATGCCGGGGGAAAGTTCTCCCCGTCAAGTCTCGTCCGTGTCCTCTATGCGAGCCTTGATCTGCTCATCACGTGGGTCCGGAGGGCCACTCACACGCTCTGTTGGCTGTCGGTCAATCATTCAAGGCCTCCGCCTCTTGGCAAGTCCCGAAAACGGGAAAGGGAAGACTTTAGGGTGAGGGGGCAAGCCAGAAGACAAGCGCGCATCGTGTTTAAGGTCGTGTCGTCTTCCAGCAGTTCTGTGGATTGGATCGGATTCCCGCGGCTCTTATGTTCCCAACGTAACCTGGTTGGTTAGGAGTTTAATAAAATAAAATATATATTAAGTTCTCAGTGTTTATACATACAACTAAAAGTCTCACTGTTGCGCACTGCACTTTATTTATTTTTTTTTTTTTTTGAGCTACGAACGTGGATCTTGACAAAGAAAGCTGAGCCGGGGTGGCCGAGACGCGCGCTTCAACGCAGGAATCTCCCAAATCCACCGGAAGCCGGACCTCTTTGGCCTTCCGGCGACGGTGGAAGCGAGGTTGGTGACTCCGTGAGCCGCGGGAGATAGACAGCAGCAGGCACACCATTGGCAGGTGGCGTGTGACGTCAAGTCTGACGACCACCGACTTCAAAGAAAAGTGGAGGAGGCGAGGAGGAAAGTCGTGAATTTGGCTTGACCGGTGTCCAAACAGACATACGACCGACGACTACCGGACGCTTCACTTTTGACGATTTTTGTAGGAGTCGTGTGGCCTGACGAATTTAGTAGTAGCCTGTTTGGACAGGCCTTTAGGTGTCATTCGATATTTTTTTCTTTGCAATTAAATTACTTCTTGTTTTAATAACACAGCTAACTTAAC
Source organism: Ixodes persulcatus (assembly GCA_013358835.2). Taxonomy (NCBI): domain Eukaryota; kingdom Metazoa; phylum Arthropoda; class Arachnida; order Ixodida; family Ixodidae; genus Ixodes; species Ixodes persulcatus. Next base: position 88,655 of record JABSTQ010000775.1, read on the forward strand.
AATGAGAGGTCATTTGTGTCATTCAATAAAAGCAATATAACCTAAGTGTATAAAAAAATAACATGTTTTTCTAGTTATTTTGTTTTTCTGACGACCACTCAGGCTCGTTAACAGACGGTCTGAGTTGAAATCTGGGTACTCGTTCGTCGTGCCAAGTTCGGTAATTTCTGCATTCCGTCCACTCGAGTATGCACCGCTGAGCGCCACGCCCGAGTCGGGCGGTTATCCCGAGAGAGTATACCGCGAGTGCACTCAGCAATATGAACAGAACGCCGTAGTACGAGTACGGGGGGCGGTGAAGGGGAGGTCGTCGTCTATACAATATTCCACGAACGGCATAGGTGTGGATAACGAGAAAACCTTCATCCCTTGTGCTGGAAGTCCTAGCTACGTACACTGCGAGACACTGTTAGAGCGCACATGACGTTGGTACCTTTTCGCATCTCACTTCGAAAGAGTATTTGCGATCACCAATCTTTACACACTTAAAATTGTGTCCTAAATAAGCCCTTTCCACCACGCTAGTATTGTTTTTATAAGAGCAATTCAAGTGTAGGAGAAAATCCGAAAACAAATGGCAATCTCTTGTTCGCGGTAACAGTGTCGCGCTGTGTATCTACGTCGGCGGGTGCGCTCGCACCACGCCGACGTAGATACACGGGTGGATTTGGTGGACAATATTTTAAAGCATGAAATAAGCTTTCTAATGGAACCCCCTCATCTCAGAATATTGTTCGTCCGTCCGTTCGTTCGCTGGCTATTTAGGGAAAAAGCTGACAAACTGCAGACTCTAGATAGCGACCAATTTACAGCCCATGTTGCTTAGGGTATGCGTTATGTTACATCTAATGTGCATATTTGTCATCCACCCAGTAAATAACAATAAAATGTGAACGCGCCGCTCAAGATCGTTTACACGGTTAAGGACGAGCTCCATGGAACGAATATACGGCGAACAACCGACGAACTTGGCCCGGTGGCACGTTCGCTTCGAACGCGGCGCAACAGCCACTGTTCTTACCTGTCTGACGACGCACGCAGAAAAAACGCCGAGGGGTGAAATTTTAGTTTTACATCGTCTTTAGTTTTACATCGTACTAAGCAGACAAACCATCTAAAGAGACAGATGTCGCAAGACTGAAATTTCTGGTCACAACTGAGTCGCTGCGTAGCAAACGCTCCAGGTTTTCTCGTGTTCATTGTGGCGTTCTCCCTGCAGGAGTGCGTACCGTCCCTGAACGTGGAAGACAGCGCCGACTGGCTGGAACAGGACGTGATCGCCGGATTTCGAGTATGGCAGCTCATGTTCCTCTCCCTCGGCGGACTCATCGTCATCAGTGAGTAGCCGGCTGGTGCTTTCTTGCACCAGTAGCGGACATGCCTGTAGCATGTCCGCTACTGTTGTGCGTAAAAGTGCATACGTTGGACCCAGTGAATTGTCCCCGATTACATCACAGGAGAAACAATGAATCGCCGCCATTCAGGTGGTGGTCTGTTGAAGCGACGGCACAGCCAGCGAACGGACGCAGACGTCGACGAGGTCCCAGGGTCCAAACCCGTAGCTGCTTGTCTTTCTCACGCCTTCTTGGCAGGCTCGTACGGACGGCAAGGGTCCCTACAGCTAAACAGACGTCTGCCATCTCCAACTCCATCGTAGTCGATTCAGATAAAAAACAAAAAGCAGCAGTGTTACTGTTTTAGCCTCTAGGGAAGTACGCAGTTTCGGCAGCTTGCATGTTTATTCGATGATGCCAAGAATACAACAACCCGTAGGCACACTCAGGCTGCTTTTATACTGATAGCAGCCGCGCTATCTATAGGTTAAAGAGTGACGTCACAGTTAACCGACACATGACATTCGATTCGGACATGATGACACAACAGTTACGATGACCCATGAAGATGGACAAGGGTGACTCAGTAGGTGAAATTTCAGGTGATAAAAAAGGGACGTAATAAACGCAGCGGTTGATAGTGACGAAAACCATTTGTACTGCGTGCTGATGTATTGCACGTTCGGGGTCAAATTTTACGGCCTAGTTTTATCGATCTCAGATTTCATTTAAAATTACGGCGGCGTGTGTAACGATAGCTCAGCCCGTGGGGATGCATGGTGGTCGTCACTCGATCGGTTCCAGACAACGCCACTTAAAATAGTCAAAGATGGTGCACTGGCATTTCGACGTCATCACCGTGAGATCGGCCGGAGACACAGATTGGACACAAGAGTTGCGTCAGCCTTCGGATGGACTTCGTGTCCAATCAACGCGTCGAAGGAAGTTCGACGTCGGGCTCGGGCTCGACTGCTGAGTTGGCGCGCTTCGAGTGTGATGACGTTACGTGCAGGTAGATGCGCCTGTTCGCAGTACTCTAGGTGGGGTTGGTTCGGACGGTTGCCGTTCTGATATAGACCGTTCTATTTGTGGCGGCCGCCATGTTGAATTTTGACGTAGTTAAGCTGAGGAAAAATGGCGAATCACTTTATCTGTCGATTGGAAGGCGCTAGAAATCAAGAGTTTCGTGCCAAAAGTTCTACCTTTTTCTTGGCTATGCTTCTTATAGTAGCTATGCTTAAAAATTTACCTTGGTTCTTGTCGCCCAACCCAGCTACGTCATATTTCAACAAGGCAATCGTCTAACAAAAACGGTCTATAGAAAGCCCGGATTTTCCTTATCTTCGATACGCTGAGCTTATGCCTACCACTTTGATACCAATGTGAATAAAGTAAATATTAGAGAAATATAAGCGCGGTTTATCTGATAGTGTACTTGTTCTGAACGATATTTCACTGCAAATGTTTTAGTCAAAGAAACAATGTATCCCCAAGGTTGGGTCCACGGATAAGGTTGGCTTCTTCTATTACACCGCAGCGAGGCGGCGCAGCCAGCTTTCCGGTTTGCGTCAAATCACTGATGCTTGCTTGCCAGGTACTACACCTGGGAAGCAAGGACATAGGGATTTTCAGCGGATCCTTTTCCCTTTCCACTCCGCTCCGAGCCTGCCCAATTGCGCATGCGCAGCCGGCTACGCTCAAACTCAGGTCGGCCGCGCATGTGCAGTGGCGATTGTACCGCTCCGTAGAGCGGAGCGGGTGCACGAAAGCGGCCTACTAGAACTCGCTTTTATATGCTGCCTGTTGCAGGAGAGGTTGAACGATTTTGTACTTTGCGTAAATTCAACTCAGAATGAATCCCTGACGTTTATAACACATGAAGCACGCGTTAGTTGCTTATTTGTGCAATGGTAATCGCAAACAAAACACACACAAAAAATACTCGCAGTCAAAACAAGCGGCAAGTGATCTGGAGCCCACTTACATATGCCGCCAGTGTTTATCTCAGCCGCGAGCTGGGGTTGGCAAAGTACAGGACGCGCGCTGAGTTACAGACATCGTTAGGGTTCGGTCATTGTCGTCATTGAAGCGATTGGACGCGGACCGCAACCCAAATCGAGTGCTCACGTGCAATGCTCGGGTGCAATCTATGGGCAGCATTCAAATATCGTTACTGGGAGACACTGCGACCTCTAAACTACGTCATCAAGTTTTGCGAAGGAGCCGTCGTCAAGTTTTGCAAAGGACAGATTGAAAGAAAACGCTCGCTGTTATTCTTGAAATTGCACCGCAACAATGAGGTTTCTTGGTCAATGGCGTTGTGTGCGAATATGTTCGGTTCCCACTATTGCCAATAAAGTCGTGTAAAGTGAAAAACAAATTCTAACTGAGTATTGTTGCACCGCCCCTTTAAATAGAATGCAATATCGCTCCCTTTGAAAAAGTTGGGCAAACTTGAAGGAGCTATTGCCTCTCCGGAAAAATAATATTTGTGCAATGCGGAGCACAAGTTCGTCTGCTTTTTTTGCAGGGGTTATGGTGACGTCACAACGCCGAGCTCTGATTGAAGGATAGTGGGTAGACCTGAAAGCAGCTTGCTTTGAGCTCTACCCACTATCCTTCAATCAGAGCCAATCAGAGCTCGGCGTTCTGACGTCACCACAATCCCTGCAAAAGAAGCAGACGAACAGTTGTTCTGACTCAATACAAAGAGAACGAGCAGAACACGTAGGCTCGCCAATAGAAACGTGAATACGGGCCGCCCGCGCGGCTGGTTCCGCTAAGGGAGTCACATGATGTGCCTCACGCCACGCCAGGTCACGTGATGTCACGAGATCACGTCGTGGTGCCACATATCATCAGGTGTTACCTGACTCGCTGTGCAAACTCGTGGTGTCGCAAGACGTCACGGTGTGAACAATTACATTCAGCAACGTTGGGTGTTAAGACACGGTGAATACGCGGTGTTACGTTACGTGACCACGTCGCGTGACGTGACTTTACATAACATTACGCTGTCACTCGGGTCAGACTTGCGTATACGTGCAGGGTGAAAAGAAAGAAGTAGTGTTTTTTTTTTTTTCATGTTTTCTTTCATCGTAAAAATAAACTGCGCATCGCCGAACGCTCATTCTCCGCCCGAATGTAGCGCTAGCGGTCCAAACCAGGTGCCAAAGTTTCAAACCTAGACGTGACCTTATTACAATAAAAATGAGCGATTTTCTTAAATTTTTATTGGGAAAATGTCGGCGGACGGATCTCTCCAGTACATATGGTGCCAATTAACAAGAGTGGGCCCCATTTTGCCACTGACATTTTTAGAAAATCACGTAACTTCTGTATGAGATAAGGATTAGTCCTGAAACTTTGGCGTCTGGTTTGGACGGTTAGCGATACATTTTGGCAGAGAATAAGCGTTCGGCAAAACGTTTTCTTTTGCAAAAAAAAAAAAAAACTTTTTTAGGGGTTGGGGAACCCGGTGTGTATTACTGATGAATTCTGCATGCGAAACATTTGGGCAACATAAATAATTAAAAAAAACTTATTTTTTATTTTATTTTTACGCTGAGACAACGCCATATGTTTTTTTTTTTTTTTTGGCTCTAATTTAGGGTTATAGCAGGGTGATTGCGATTCCTGTAAATCTCGAGGTTTCATCGCTGTCGTGTCTAACTCGACGCTCCGCCTTCTCGCAGTGGTGGTGATGTGCTGCTTCATGAAGTGCCGCATCCCGAGGACGAAACAGGAGATCGAGGCGGATTTCCACCGAAAGAAGCTCACCCAAGTTTTTAGGAAGCACCTGAACAAAGTACCCGTCGAAGACGTCGGTTTCAAACTAGGTACGTGCAAAACAATAGCGTGCTTCCTGCGCCTGATTCGGGCTTGACTGCGGAGCTAATGCAACGAGGCGCCTGTGATCGCTAATCTTCTCGATTCGTTTGGTGACTCTAATCACCGCAAGGTGGACTCCATAAGAAATAAAAACTCAGTGCCCATACATTGAAAATGAACTTCTTCGGCGAACCTCATGCATGCCAGCTGGTGAATGGCGAAGCTCTCTGGGGACATTGAAGCGATTGGCAAAAGGGCAGTGCACGTTTGTGATGCGGACATTGTTAGCCCGCTTCTTCCACACTAAACAATATACGAAGCAAAACGCAGTTCCCAACCGTTCCATATCCACTAGCGAATTGCGCCGCTATAGCTCGTTCTAGACCGTTTCACATGTGCCATGTTTTTCAATAGCAGTTCAATCTCCTTAATTCCGCCATTGCAACAAAACTCGCGGGGCAAAGAAAGAAAGAAAAAACAATGTGGATGGCATTGGTTGCTGTCTCCACGGGTTCTTTGCCGCACGAAACTGAAAATAACAGAGTTTTTCCCACAGACGCTCCATGTGAAATGGCCTTCGGGGTTTGTAGAAGCTAAGAAGCGAACTATTCCCCTAGCAAAACGTCGGCTATAATTCAGAGCTTTTTAAAAAAGTCTTTGTCAAAGAAAATTACAGAGTAGGCAAAAAAAAAAAAAAAAAGAGTTTACCTGAGGGAAGTGGCGACGGAGCAGGAGACAGGAGAGCAGGGAAGACGACTGCCCCCCCCCCCCCCCCCCCCCCCGGGCCAACCCAATATATTTAAAATATTTAATGTAAACAATACGAAGGATGAAGTAAAAGCTCGCTCCTGCTCCCCCCCCCCCCCCTTCCCTTTTATCACAAACACAGTCCCCCCCCCCCCCCTCCCCCTCCTAATCTCACGAATAGTTACGACGCCTCTCCCCGAAGGTAACAAAAAAATAGTGTTTCGAGCTAGATAAAAATAAAAACAAGAAAGTAATACTCAGCTCCTTTTACCGTAGCCTTTGAGGCGAATAGATGACAACGCTGTTCACTTCCGCCTAAGAGACAACGTGTAAATTCTGTCCCTCCAGTTTCCCTTACAACCGTCTTATGCTTCCGTGAATGCCGTTCCGTTGTTTTCAGCGCTAGAAAAAGTGAAGACCGTCTACGAGCACGAAGAGGACAAGCGGAGCAGGGGGTCGTGGGACTCCCTCGCCGAATGCGAGGAGCTGACGCTGCGTCAAAGGCTTCGCAAGTTGCTGCGGTCCATGAAGTCCAAGCCTCAGAAACAGCAGAAGCCGGACAAGGATGGCGACGGCTCGGACAGCAACTCGGGCGACTCGAGCGGCGGCAAGGGAGACGCCGATGGTGCGAACCACTCGGGGGCCACGAACCCCGAAAGCGACGAGAGTAGCCACAGCAGGACGATCCGCGAGGAAACGATCACCATCGACGAAGAGGACGAAGATGCGTGAACGACGGTGGCCGACTCCCGTTGACATTTTCTTTGCTCTCAAGCGGAAAAACATTTATCCGATCTCGTTTGGAACAAAACAAATCTAAAACGCTGGTCGAACGAACCAGCATGACGAAGCTTCGTGTTAAAAAAAATACGATATTTTTCTTGCTTCTGCAAAAAGGTGATGCAATATGCGATATCATTTGGGATTCTTTGTCTGCTGCTCTACAGACATTCGTCGACACTGTGACGTCATGCGACACTACGTCACATGATTTTGACGTCACAGCGTCATATGGCGTGACGTCATGGTGTCATGTGACACCCCGTTACTTGACATGACTGTGACGTCATATGGCACTGCTCCTAAAGCCCCCTGTAAACGGAAAAGGATCACGATTCTCACTCTCCCAGTATCTCTCGCCCTGGCTGCACGGCGCTATTTTTGAGCGAAGACGTCGGGGAGCAGGATTTAATATTTTGAAGAATGAATTGCGTTACTTTTATATACACAAGGACTCTCTAATTGCGTCATACGATTGTGACGTCACGTGATGTGGTCTCACATAGCGCGACACTGCGTCCATTAAACACAGATTGAGGTTTTTACAGAACCCTTTACTCCCACAGAACCCTCGATCCAGTCTTTCCACTTCAACAGAGTGAACGCCGGAGAGGAGGCAAGTCCCTCCACGTCTCCCCTCCAGAGTTCGCATTGCTCAAGTGAAAAGAGTTGAGGGCTTTGTTGGAGGTGCTTGTCCTGTACTGTTCACCTGTCACCGGCTATGGAAACGCTATCGGATTTAGAAACTGTTGCGGAAGAAGGTCTTCGTACAACTGAGGGTTATCCAGACAGGCAGCATCGGGAAACTGAATCCGGTCGCCTGCTGCGCAGACGCTGGAGTATAAACGCGTGTTCTATACGCTGTTGCAAAGCAAGCTGTGAATTCGGTTGCAAAACCCGGTGTGGTGGAACCGTCGTGTAGTACTTCTGGAATGCTTTCTACGGAACTTGGTGGTTTGTTGTTTATAATGTTGTGTTTCTACCCGGCAATGTTGATAATACGGGCGTCTCGAGGTGTATATCGAACGTCTACGAAATGTTTAAAGGAGTGTTTTTGTCCCGACAGTGCAAGTTTTCCTGTTACGAATTGCTGCAATTCATCACTCGGCGAGTAAATGTAATCGTTTTTAACGAGTGGTGAGCTCACCCTCTTTCCCTTTTTATTTGTTGGAAGTTACCGACCGAACGAGCCACCATATTTTTAGGCGGATCAACCTTCTGTTGCACACGTATCGCATTTTGTATCTCCGTTGCCTCACTCAAAACTGCTACAGACGTTCACGTTCATGGGTTATCATGCTGCACTCAAACCTTTAACTTCGATCACGCAAAAATATAATATGCCTCGCATGACACGTTACACAGATTAAACATACTATAAAAATTAGCCATTTTTCTTTCGGAGACAGACAAGGGCTAACGTGGAAGCTTACCGTTTCGCTTCCGACGACTGAACAAAAGTTGATTAAGCTTAATAGCTCGTTCTCACTTGCGAAATACGCACTCACCACCGACTGGATTCGCTCGCCGAAAAAAGATCGGGCTGTTCACATTTGTTGCCGTCTGCGGAGTGCGCGGCGTTAGCGTCTCTCAATTTTCTGAACAGACGAGAGCTGATGAGAGCTCCCAAACCTCGTCCTCGCCCGCGCGCGTCTCGTCGCCATCGTCGCCAGCTCGTCAGCGGGGATCTGACGTCAGCAAGCGCCACTTCCCCCGTGCGTTCTGATTGGCTTGCGGCGAGCGAAAACTTTTTTCCGGCGTTGAAATTTGGTCCCAGAGCGATGTTTCTCTCCGCCGTAAATTCTGCCTGCTTTCGTCGCCGGGCGCCGGTTCGCAAGTGTGAACGAGGCAAAAAGGTTGTTGGTGTTCCTGGACTTGGGCAGGACTCAGTAACTGGAGAAAAGTAGCTCATCTCACGGGTGACCTTTACCAACATACAGAAACACCGACATCTGCGTAGCGACAGACCATGGTACGAAAGTATATGAGAAAAAAAAAATCGGAAGTCTGCTAATTCAGATGTGATCTTCCGGTAAAACGACCGACCGGTAAAGACATGGCGCCTGTGCGGAGCGCAAGTTCGTCTACTTCTTTTGCGGTGGTTGTGGTGACGTCAGAACGCTGAGCTCTAATTGGAAGGATAGTGGACAGACCTCAAAGCAAGCTGCCTTGAGGTCTACCCACTATCCTTCAGTCAGAGCCAACAAGAGCTCGGCGTTCTGACGTCACCTTAACCCCCGCAAAGAAAGCAGACGAACTTGTGCTCCGAATATAGTCCAACACGCTGCTTACAAACAAAGGAGCGTTTTCCCACACTAGGTGCGGGCAGCTGCGTGTGCGCAGAAATCAGAATTGCGTGAAATGAAGCGTCTGCGCATGCGCCGTGCTGACAGCAGCACCACCGCAACAGCGTGACGTCAGAGCCGCGCGTTGGTATATAACAAACAGTAAAAATTCACATTTCGATACATTTGTACAATACCCGTTCCTCAGGCTAAAAAAAAAGGAACAAGTTGAGTGTTGTTAACCCACTAGCCCCGAATCATTTGACCGAATCCCGGAGCGAAGCTCACCGGAATAAAGCTAACCGGGCAAAAGCTCACCTATACTTTTTTTTTTTTTTTTTTTGTGGAAATGGAAAAGCTCATTATGTTTTTTTTTTTTTTTTTTTTTCTTAGAGACCAGGACCTTGGATCCGAAACTGTTATCGAATCCGTTCGTTTGCCGATAATTTTTGAGCATGATCGCAACCGTTTAGCAAAAACTTTGTCGTTCCCTTATTGGTAAGATTAATGGTCAACAGGAGTTGTCGACTGCTAGAGAAAGCAGCTGTATGCCAGCAGATGCCTTCAGATACTACTGTTCAACTATGCCAATGAGCGAGAAATTCTTAGCAAAATATTTCTTCAACAAAAAAGTGAAACGAATTGAGATGCCACCCTAATTGTGGCGTCTAAAGGACATTGTTAGGGTTTTCCGGTCTCAAGGCAGAATATTCACTAAAATATTCTACTAACTTTGTTACTTTCATTTTTTTTTTTTTTAATATTGATTTTTGGGTAATTTTTTTCTCGGGTACGCATCGAAAAACATCTCAACAACGTAGTTTGCACGTTCTTCCTTCAGCAGTGGGTAAACCGTTTGCTTTATGGGTCAACAGGGACACTATGAGAAGATTTATGTCGTTTAATTTTGATCCTGGTGTGCGCGGTGAAAACATGATTAGTAAATTATTAAGTTTGTGTTCTGGGTACTCTACAGAAAAAAAAAAGAAAAGACATTCGTGAGTCTTACAACAGGTTGTGATCATAAGAGAGCAAATGGACATTTTGAACGCTAGCTATGAAGATAACATTTGAAATCGTTCACATCACAGACTCATAGCTAGGCGAGTTGTTCTCCCCAATGCTTTTACGGTGAGCTTTCTCTGCCGCCCACCGCAGCCACAGCTCTTCGAAGCGAGCAGTTTTTCCTGCTTACTTCATTCATCCATTGCCACGTATTAGTCATTTGTCCCGCCGCTAGAGTAGCCCGGTAAAATAGGTCACCGATGATAGCGCAGGATGACCGTTACATTTGTTTACAATTTTATCTCTTAAAACCGCGCTCCCCGCACAGCCCTACTACACAGGGGATGTCTTTGTAAGTCCATGGGCTTTTGTCCAGTTACCATATCAACGCCAATATTCCAGATATTGTTCGATGAAACGTCGTGGTTGAAGCTAATTAAACGATGTCGCCATCCAAACATGTATATCTGTTACGGTGAACCTAGAGCCACTTGAGAGTTTTAGTAGATCGTCTCGATGACTGTAGCAACGATACTCGACACTCCACCGCCGCCTTTGCGTATGCATTGTATCATTATCGGAATAATCTAAAACCCTAGCTTCGCGCTACGCTTCAGAGTAACGGTACTTCAGCAGTGGATGGATGGGATGGATGCTAATGACTATACTCTTTATACTGGCCGCTAGTTTGCGCCACCTAACCTAGGTGGTGCATCTTGGTGCTTGAGATCATTGTTGCCAGTCATATGAAGCTTTCGCTGAAATTGCAGGAAGCTGTTTTCCATCCTTCAGAATTGTTAAATACGGTCCGTGCCAGAGCAAAACGATATCACCTGAGCTTCCTGTCACCTTATCTACAGCTCAGGGACAGGGATTGCGCCCGCCCTTCATTTAGAAGCAAAATGGCGGCGCCCATAAGAAAATCGGGGAATTATGTGCCGATACTCGAAGCGAAGCCCATTTGGGGGCTCAAGGTGAGCCCAAGAGTGGTATTAACTAAAAGTAGATATGGCAGCATTAACGTTAGATTTGATTTGCATTACTGTTCAAAGCAGAATGAGCGTGTGCTGTGGTTGTCCCCTAGACGACACTTGGACGATACTAGAGTCACTAGTTCATACATCATACAGTGGTACATTAAAAGTCATCGAAAGGATCGAGTTCTTGTCAAATACAAGGCAAATCCAATACGCATGAACAAGATAAAAAAAAAAGAACCTCTCTTACACTAAGTGCTTCTTCTGCCTCGATCAAGTATTCTGTTTCCCCTCTTTGTACCAGACCCGAAAAAGAATACATACACGTTCCTGGTATGGAACAAATTTATTGACTAAAAAGCAAAAAAAAACTTACTGAAATTTGATGATTTTTGAAGTTTGGTTGTCACGTAAATACCACGTGCGTTACGTACAAGAATACAATACAACAAAGGTATTTTAAATGAGTTTCCCATTAAAAACAGCTGGCTTGGACTCTCAAAAGGGGCCAACATTTCAAGACAATAAAATATATCACATAACAAGAAAAGTCCAATGGGCCAACAAAATGTGGAAACTCCGGAAGAAGCTGTGCCCAGTTCATCTACTGGGTTCGATCGAGAAAATGAAACCAGGTTTTTCATCCCGCGTAAATAAAATATGCATTTCAGAAAGCTGATACCCTGTCAGAATGTGAAGCTAGTGATGGAGATAGGGTGCTCAAGTTTGAGAACATGATGTTACCCGGGTCAAAAGATGAAAGAGAAGGATGAAACTTCTCTATGAGCCAACGTCCTCCTCAGCCTAATTTCGTCAAAGCAAGAAATAACATTCTGGGCGCCAGAGGCATTTCTTTCAGCGAAACAGACTAGTCAGCAAGAAAGAAAACAACGTCGACTTTTTTGCTAACAAGTTTATTTTACTGAAATAAGTGCAACTGGCGAAATTAGGCTTAGGTGGACGTCGGCTCAGAGAAATTTCGTCCTTCCCTCTTATCTTTTGATCCGGGTTACGCCATGTTCTCAAACTCTTGCATTTTATCCTCACCACTAGCTTCACACTCTGACTTCTCCAACGCATAGTTTATTTAAAGGCGGGCCCAAAAACGGGGTTTCCTTTTCTCGATCGATCCCAATAGTTCCAAGATGCGCACGGAACTTGAAAGGTTGGTTCGTGTCTGGCATGTTGTGAGTTTGCTTTCTCGTCTTCAGTTCTTACCTATCGTGTCGCTGCAGCCTTGCTCCTTCCTCGCCACCATATTTACATGTGAGCCGCACACCTCCAGCATTCATACAAAAACATCTCAACTTGGTTCCTACGTATGCGACACCACCAGTGGTGCAGGGCAACAATATTAGAAACATATCTTACAGGGTGCATGCACACAAAGGGATCTAGGTGTGGATGGAACAGCCACATATAGGCACACAGTAAATATATCTGCAGTTGAGGCTGTGGTGTCAAAGACAATGCTCTAGATAATTCTACACCAATTTCATCGAGAAAAAAAGAAAAGGAGCTTTGCTTTAATGTAAAGAAGTGGCCAATTTGGGACTATTAGATGATAATCTTCAAAACAAAGCCTTCAAATAAAAATATCTAGTTAAAGAAATAGCATTACTAGCTTCTTTACAATTTGCAGTTACTTAATAGACAAAGGGCCTTACAAAAATGTAAGTACACTTGCTAGCAATGCCATGGCTGCAAAGTGGAATGTGGGAAGCTACATAGAAGAAAATCATACAAAAGGAATCAACAGTTCCACATCACATAATACGAAAAATGTTGAAGCACGTTCTTAGTGCGAAAGCAGACATACGAAGCTTTATGTACAGGTTGTGGCTCGACAAAAACTGGCACACTGTGTGCTGGAAAACCAGGATCACTTCTCTAGGCACACTATCACAAAAATGGTCGGCGCAACGACAAAAGGGACCCTACACAGGTCGATACTTTGTTTCGATAAAAAGCATGTCAGTTTGTTATCTTTGCATCAATTATGCAGCTTGGGTGGCCATTCTTATCACTACACCAACAAGGACGAGCACTGCCCTTGCTCGGAAAGCAGACATCCTTTGGATAGCACTAGTTAGCAAATGGTCTCGTGCACCTGACTTGCTAATCACTATTTAATCTTTTTTTTTATTTTTTTTTTAGAAAATGATTTGAAGAGTTATAGCCTTGCCCTGGACATCATTGGCTAAATGCCAGGCTTCAAAAGTGAATTCCTTCCAAGGACAAAAGACAAGCACTTTATCTTCATTTAAAGAGTGACCACTGTTGCGATAATGTGCGGCAGAATGCAAAGTGATAAAAAAGGTATTGCACTTTATACGCTCTTTCACTCCAAAGAGCATGCAATGAGCTATTTATATATATATATATGTATATACACAACACTTGGAAAAACTGCAAGCAAACTTGCTGGAGACAGGCATTTCACTGGTTTACAGCTGATCATAATCTTGAACATAAATAAAATAAAGATAGGCTTTGGTATGGTGAAAAGAACCTTATATGAGCAATCAAACTTTACCCCAAACTCTGAAAAGTATTAATACTATATTAGAGTTTAGTTCATAAACATAAATCTACTGTGAAACCCAATCACATAAGGCAAATCTTGAATAATACCGTGCAACAACCTTAGTTAAAGCTCTCACATAGTCAATACGTCTGGTGAACTAAAAAATGTCTGTAACCCGTGCCATTCTTAGGCTAACATTTTTTTTGTGTGTGTGTGTTTACCAAAGGGTGCAGCATGTGACAGGTGGGGATTCAGTACTGGCTCTGACAAGTCCCATCCTCATCCCCCACATTGCCAGATGAATGCACCAGAGCCCAACATAATCACACAAAGACCCGTTACTTTGTCGACGGCATTCTAAGATGGAACAAGACCTCTGAACAAGTTTCATTCAAGCAAAATATGGAGCCACAATTTTGAGTAATGATTGTATGTTCTTTACGAAATTTCAGTGAGGCTTGGAGTTTGGAAATTACAACAGCCAGACACACTTTTTGAGAATGCAAACAGCATCACATTGTGGACCACACACCTAAGGTGCTACCGCCCAGAGATAAAAGTACTGTTGGGAGGGAATTTCTAAGATGCTGGTCGTTTTCCTGAACCAAAGTGTTCACAGATCTCACTTAGAATTATAACCTTTCTCAAGTCTAGGCCCAGAAGACAAGGTGACAACTAAAGACCAATATGTTAAAGTTTGCTGAGATTAGAACCACACAGGTATCTCAACATAATTAACCAATATAATTTTTTTTAATCTATACTCACACCTGGTTGTGGGCAACATGGCTCGCATCAAGGAAAATCCGGTCACAATTGGAAGGCAAATTACAATTACCTACATCAGGTCCCTGCTTGTCTGTCCTCAATCCTGATTTGCTCACACGGAGTATAAACTTTAGCGATGTCTACTTGAAAAAGTGAAGTTTTATTTAAACCGCATCTTAAATGCCATCCTCAAGATAAAAATAACAGCAAGCCACTTACCCAGAGGACGTAGGAGCGGCAAACATTGCATTCAAAGATATCACACAAGACACCTTCCCAGATGGTCTTAAAGGGCCCCAGAGGGGGTTTCTGATATCACCTACATATGGCGATTACACACTCTGCGAGCTCTGAGCATCCTAGAAATTCCTAAATCGCAATCATGCACGGCCGATTTCCCTATTAAAAAAGCAATAAAGTTTGCAAAACACCGAGGTCATCTCAGGCAATGGGAGGAGCATGGTCCGGCAGTCAAGATGACATGTGACCAATGAAAACGCAACATTACGCGGAGATTGCAAAAGCTGTTAGTATAAAATGTGTATGCTTTTGTAGATGATAAGAGTGAATACCGTAAGAGTATGAGACAAATGTTAGTATTTGCAGAGAGGGGACATGATAGTGCAATAATCATTTAAAAAACAGTGCACTTCTGCAGGAGTGACGTGTCTGGTCGTCTGCTGGTCACCTCTTCAGCCCGCGCTCGTTAGGTTGGATCATCGGCGTCAGGTCAGTGAGAGCCATGGTGCGCTAAAGCAATGGCTTTGATGGTACATGATTGACTTTGTGTGCTACGACAGTACGAATAACAAAAAAAAGCTCGCCGAGTTCGGGTGACGAGCCACGTGCATTCGAGATATCACTCTGCGGATCCACCGGTCGGAGACGCGAGGATCCATCGCTTGCTATTGGTCGACAGCGGTCCTGGTTTCGTAACATGCTCCTCCCATCGCCCAAGATGGCCTCGGTGTGTTGGTATCTTTGATTGCTTTTTTAGTAGGGAAATCGGTCGCATATCGTCATGATTTAGGGGTGCCTAAGGCGCTTCGAGCTACCAGAGCGGGTTATCGCCATATTTAGGCAATCTCGGAAACCTCCTCAGGGACCCTTTAACTGTCGGGCATACGAACTGTACCTTCTGGGTCGGCTGGGGTCACACAAGACTGTACAGGGCACATGATGCCGTAATTACAACATCTCCAGCGTACGTCCCACGCCACGCGATCCACCGTGGAACGTAGATCACCGCACCTCCGGGCGCCTTCCGGAAAAGCTTGGCGGGTCCTTGCCGGAATTGTTGGAAGACGCTGAAGCGGTCGATATGGTGGGCGACTTGGCGTGCATCGTGCGGAACAGCTCATGGAACCGGTTGTTGGGAAACAGGGTTGCCAGGAAGCCCTCCAGAAGGACGTAGGTGAGCCTTCGGTTCAGCTCTTCGTGCTGAAACATCTCAAAGACGCAGAGCATGCCGCGCCGTGTCGTGTCGCTGCCGATGATGTGCTTTAGTTCGTCTAGGATAAAAAAAAAATAAAAAAAGGAAGGATGAAAGTTATTGAGGCTTTGCTTGGGTGATAGTGACATATCCTAAACCCCGATAAAAGAGAGCTGTATGATGACCACCACTGTACTGCACTGGCCACTCACACTGCAGCATACACCGGTGCAAAAGATGGTTTACCCGGATCGACAAAAGCGAGCTTTCGCGAGAAATAGATTAAAAACCAATACTGCCCTTGGGTATTTGAGGGACGGGGGGCAGCGTGAAAACAGCCCGTTGAAACATTTAGAGCCGTGCTGGTTTTTACTCTTGAGATCAAACACCTCATCCATCAGCAGGAGCATGATTCTCAGGGGGATGTTGTCTTGAGTCTGGAGGGCAGACTAGAGCACTGCACGGGCCCGGGCCAGCCCGAAAGCCCGAGCCCGGCCCGGCCCGCGGGCCGGGCTCGGGCCGGGTAGCACGTATTTTCTCGGGCCCGGGCCGGGCTCGGGCTTGAACAAAAAAGTTTTCGGGCCTCGGCAGTCAGTCTTTTGTCGTAAATTCTATATTGTTGATGGCAAGAAGTTTGCTCATTAATCTTTTCGGTTCATTGAAAACAAGAAACGCGAAAAGAGTGTCATTAGAAATAATAACAAAAAGGAGTCTTGCAGTTAGAAAGCCTCCAAGCGGATAAAAGAAAACATATGGACTCCACCAGCATAGTAGGATAGAGCGCGCAAGAAAACGAGGGCACTCCGGTCGGAGGGCACGAAATGACTGTCGTTTTTCTTTGCTTTTGAAACTAAAAAAAGAAGAAAAAACGTGACCTCGACTTTTTACTTTCTGCGGGGGGCCTTACTATGCCACCAAAGATAAGCTAACGTACCCTAGATATTTTTTTTGTTCGTGCAGCCGTTTGAAGATGCATTAGCGAAATTGTGATTCTCTTCTTTTCTTCTAGAATCTGTTCGGGTTCGAAATGACCAATAGAATCGACCTATGTCCTGCCGTGTTACCAACCGTCCAATCAAAAATGGGCGCCCGTGCCCGATATAATTTTATCGGGCCCGGGCCTGGCCCGGGCCGTGTCTCTACCGGGCCGGGTCGGGCCGGGCCTAGAAATTCCGGCCCGTGCAGTGCTCTAGGGCAGACACATGAAAAAACAAATTCATTTCAAACTAGAAATTCAGTTGCATTGATTTATATTCGAGGCCAACTCTCTGTGGCACTTCATAAGTGAAGAATGTGCCTCCACAGCTTTAACTTGCACTCAACTTGTGCAAGCACACGGGTGCCCATAGGTGTGGCTCTACTGCCACAGAAATTTGTTCCAAAGTATATATACACTCTTCCACAACAAACTTCTAGCAGCTGCCATTCTCAACACTGTTTATTTGGTGCATGCTTCCCTCGCTTAAGTAACAGACGCTGAACTGTTACTTTTAGAGCGAAGCTGTTTATGGCTAGAGTTCCGTGGAGTTTTCGCATACAGTGACTAAAACTCTAAGCTCGCACCGCAGCACGCCTTCCCCGTATAAAAGATTTGAAGTAAATAACCGAAATAAAGCATTCACGAACGCGCCTGCAAGATGCCCTTTGTTTCAGTTTTTGCTTTAGAACAGTTCCTGGTTCCTGCTGCAGACGCTGGCACGTGCGGCGCGTGGAACACCATTTCTTGCATTCTCTTTGATGTTTGGGTAATTTAGCGATACATAGGTCTGTTCAGTAGATTAGTCATCAATAGGCACCATTTTCAGGATCAGTAGACTCTCAGGTAGATAATAAAGGTTTCTCAAAAATTTGCCGCTGTGCGACCCGCGTCGGCCATGTCTACGCTCACACTGCCCACTCTTTGTTGTTGTTCCAAGTGCATGCGTGCCTACCGTAAAATTCCGAGCAAGCGCCCCCCCTGCACGCAAGTCAAAATTACCTGCAAAGTAGGGGGGGCGCTATCCCGGAACGGCACCAAAATTCAAGATGGCGACGACAAAAGTTTTCCGCCAGAAAAAGAAAAGCGAAGTGCAGATTTAATATTTTATTTATCTCTGAGAACATAGACTTTATTAGGCCAAAGATTTGTCACTGCAATGTTAATCACTTTCAAAACCACGCCAGAGTCGGCCGCAAGTTGGGGGGGGCTCTTGCTCGGGTGGGGGCGCTTGCTCGGAATTTTACGGTAGTTTCCTTTCCTTTCACTCTCCCGGGGTGGCGGTCCCATCGCGCATGTCTACTTTCTGCCGGGTGGCGGTCCCATTTGGCGTGTCTAATTTCCACCGACTACTTGAGGTGGGCCTGTGTCTTGTACTAAACAGCTTCGCTGGTCATCCACCTTCACAAAGTGAAATAGCTCATGATTTTTTCTGACAGTGGAATAAACTATACTAAGTGTCAACTATTTTGTGTTACATTGTCAAGGTTAGCGTACCTTCGGCAGTGCTCCAACGCCGTCAAAGACACTTACGCGAGCAAATGCAAGAGGAAGTCCCATGGAGGCAATCTCTCAGCAGTGAGGGGCTGCAGTACTGTGGAAGCTACGCTTGCCTCGACGACGCAGCGCAAAATAGTTGACACCAAGTATAGCAACAGTCACTGAAGCTCCGAAATATTCACCCTAATGGCAGCGACTAGAAAACAAGGTTGCCTAAATCACATGCCCTCAATGTCGTGGTGAATCGAAAACGACGTATGTATGCGCCTAGTTCTGAAAACAAATCCTCCGATGTCTACCGCACGCTGTCACAGACGTTCTGTCTTTGCGACGAACAGGAGCCGCGTGTTGCCGTCATTAGTGCCTGGTTAGACTCTGAACAGGGTAGACAGAAGGACCTTCAAAAAAAGTGGAATGCCCCTGCTAACTACTGATTATTTTTAGACCGTAAATTCTCAGACTTTTAAGTCTTGACGGTCCCCAATCTGGCTTGACTCAAAGCCGAGGAGCCCCTCCTGGTCCTGACACTGAAGCAACAATGCAGGGCAGAGGCCTACAGACCATCTGAACAGTGCTGCACAAACTAGAGAATGTTTGGCACATAGGTAGTTATGCATCAATAGATGGCTAATATTTGCTGAAATAGTGCTTGTACTGGAGAAACATTTTACTTGGGGGCAGAAGCGGCCAGGAAAATTTGGCTGCTCGGAGAACCTATCAGGGTACTTTGAGGAGGGTTCCTGGGAACCCAGTTTGAGAACCCACGTTCGAGATTAGAACTCGTTGACTGACCTCAATGTCGATCCCAGCCCCCACTTTGCCGCTGCCCTCGAGGAATGCGTCGACGGGGGACGCGTTTGGCCGGCTCCGGAGCACCTTGATTATGCCGTCCCAAAGGCCGTCGAACAGGTTTTCCGATGCGTTCTTCACCATGTTTCCCATGCTGCGCACGGATGACTTGAGCGGGTTGACTAGAGAGCCCACCTGCGCAGAGCGCGGTCAATAGGTCACGGACAGGACGTCGACAAAGCCACAGTAGCAACTGTAAAAGCATGTGAAGTGGAAGACATCACAACACGAAGTAGGGTGTCTGAACTGGGCTGAGCAATTTTGAAAGAAGCTGAGGGGGGATCGGTGGCTGAGTGGGCTAGCGCACACCAGCTCGGAGCATGTGGAGCGAAAGCTCGGGCTGCAGAACCCAGGAATCCTGGGTTCAATCCCCACCCCTGCCCATTTCAATCTGGATGAGCATCGTACCAGCGTGCGGTCGTGTATCACTACTGCGTGGTGCACGTTAAAGACGCCAGGCTAGCGGTTGTACCGCACTGGCTAAATTTCTCATCTATAGCTGGGAGACAAGTCACCCATTTAGGCAGACTAACTTCCAGCTGTATAAGCATACACATAACCCAATTTTGTTTTTAAAGGAGCTGTGAAGTGGTTTTTGAATGACCTTCAAAACTTCTAAGGCTGGTCAAAACAGAGTTAAAAAATTCAAATGATGTTTGGCTACATAGAAGTTGTAAGTTCCGATATTTCAAATCCAAGTTAGTCTAGAAGTGAGTAGTGTCAAAACTAATAGTGAAAGACCCAATTCTCTTTGACATTTTTATGTGTGGCACACTGTGTGTTGAGTGACTTGTGCTTCAACGAGACGCTTCCTTCCCTTGAGATTTTTCACATTTTATTTACTAGGTAAACATTTTAGTCTGTTCCTATTTGCTGACTTATAGTCTCTTAAATATGAACTTAGACACAAACAAACAAACACACACACACACATGCGCGCGCACACGCTTATGCACACACACGCACGCACGCATGCACATTCGCGCGCGCGCACACACACACATACACAAACAAACACACACACACACACGCACACACACTATAAATATGAAAAAGCTGCTACAGAAAACACCAACTGTTCTGTTGTCTCTGCTTTGAAAGCCTGGTACTACTAGGCCTCCCATGAGGAGGCAGTTGTATCTGTAATTAAAATAAAATAAAAACAAGCCATTATCTTAATGCCTGTTTTTCCAACCTAACATGATAACATTTTGTTCAAGTGAGATGAGACCTTTACGCTACTGGCAAGCAAGAAAACCAATGCACAGAGCACCAGTTTGTAGACAAACTAAGAGCTCGTCATCTTTGCCAACTGAAACTTCTCATTCTTGTACAGGCTCAGCTCCATGAAATGGAGTCACCACCCAGAAAGCTACAGCAAATCTGCCATCTGAGCTCTCCTTACCTATCCCTCTCACCCTCTCCCTCTTACTACATCCTGCTTACGAACAACCTTGGTGCAATTATCGCCACTGGAGAAACAGATGTTGCAGAGGTGCGATAGAAAACTTATCTTGATTCTTTCTGTGGATATGAGAGATGCAGAATGTGCTGTGTGTGTCTAAGCATCTTGGGACAGACATGTTTGAGAGGCTAAGTCACACAAAATGCATTCCGAGTCTCAACTTTATGCAAGGAATTGAAAGTTGAAAATTGTTCCTCATTAAAGGAGCTGTACAACGATTTTAACGTTGAAAGAATTGGCGTTTTCTACTTCTGACATTGTTCACCTTGTCACAAAGGACAGAAAACACACCTCCTTCTTTCGAAATTTTGCGATTCTGCCACGTAATCGCAAAGCAAAAATTAGAATATTCCTCAACCTGCAGCCGCGAGCGGCGGCCATGAGAAACACGCGGCATGACGTCAATGAGGAATCTTGTAGAAAGATAGCAAGTTGTGCGAATACCTGCTCGATAAAAGGTAACTTTTCTATAAATCTTGTCGTTCCAACATAAATATAAATGCGTCAAAAACCTGGTATCATCGACAAAACTTTAATTATACGAAGTTTCAGTGGTGCCATCTATCCTAGGTCCACAAAACCGTCAGCAGCGGAACAGCCGCCAGAAGCCGGAGGGGGAGGGGGGACAGGGCCGGACGGGTATAGCCGGACCCGGATGAGACTTTCCTCCTTTCACCATATTGTCCGCGCTGCGCCCGCCAGCACGTGGTCACGCGGCCGCGAGCGGATGAGTTCTCGCTGCTCACTGATGGCTCTAAAGAGAGAGCTTCACCGGAACCCCGCGCCTTCCCCATTGACGTCACAGCGCACGTGACTCGGAAGTTAGTGAAGGAGTTGAGAGGCGCCGAAAACCTCAGTCTTTGTCCATTTTGAAAATAAAAACTAAGGCATGCAGGCAAAAGCGGTTTTTTGTTCTTTACTCAGAAAGGTCCAGACACCAACCCCCAAATTATTTAAGCAAATCACTATAACTGTTGCACAGCTCCTTTAAAGATCAGATCAGAAAACGCTTATTTAAAACTTATGGGTTCCGCCATACCTCTTTACTGGAGTCATCTGGTGTTTCTCATTAAAGGAAAACTGAAGGGGTTTTGTATTTGAGTAAGAACACTTAAATCGTCTTCATTTGGCCTCCAGGACCACGAAAATCGAGATTATTTTTTTCAATTTGGTGCACGGAAGTTGCAGAAAATAATTTTCAAAGTACCGCTGAAGCCTCTCCTTCCCGGAGCGTGCCGTCATATCCAGAGTTTTGGGAATCTCCGCTCTTGCTCATCTTGAGCGCCTATCAAAGCTATGCACGTGCACTCTTGCTATTTTCAAAAAGGTAAAAACAAAGACGTCATGACTGATGTCAGTGCAGAGGAATATACCTGGCAAGCTTGCAAATGCACGCGCTGCGCACAAGAGTGACACGCGCTTGGCGGCCGAAAGGTCTGGGTATGTCGTAAAGACTGGTCGGAGGTTTTTCGCATTTCTCACGTGGTATTCAGTAACGTGGTATTCAGACTCATGGGATATAAATACTCTAGAATTCCTTTCTAACTCCTTGATGTGCTTATGCGACCATGTCACATGAAGTCACATAAAGTGTTCACGTGACCGTGACATGTGAGGGCCAGCAACATTATCAGGTAGCTTTGGTGGATCACGAAATCACGTAACAATAGCTTATCTGATCACGTAACACAGGGTAATTACGTGACATCACGTGACCATTCCCGGCATTGTGGCGACGAATGTTTTGCAGCAACATGAGTACGTGGCAGCTGTAACAATGCACGTCCGGGCCACTCTACTGGTGCAGGAGAGGTTCGGGGTTGGGTTCCTGGTAACGGATGGAGTGCTCTTTGTGCAAAGATATCTCGATGTGTGGTCGTGTTTTCGTGACAGTTTTGCGTGATGCCCTAGCCTTGGGAACCAGTCCATAAAAGCATTCTTCTTTAAAATATCAATTTCAGGCTTCCCCAACTGCCGGACAAAGTTATGTTCCCGACGCAAGCGGCACGCTTACCGTCCTGGCGAACTGCTTCTTCTCCTTCTCATACAGGCCGGGCTCCAGGAAGTGCAGCATCATCTCGCGCAGGCCCCGGTTGGCAGAGAGCACGTCGGTGTGCAGGATACGCTGGAGGAACTCGTTCAGCTGCAACTGCCTCTGCTCCAGGAACTGGTCGCTCAGGTTGTTGAAGGTCTTCTTGCCCGGGAACGGCAGCTTGGACAACTTTGGAAACTGGGGCAGGCAGAACGCCGGTCGGGTGAGCGCGCGTGGCGGACACGAGAAACGCGCGTTTCTGAGTAGGGAAGTGAAGTTCGAACAAGGTGAAGACGTGCAGTCGGGTAGCCTCGAAACTCTTCCTATCTGCTTGTGTTTCACGCAACGTCCTTTCGCCGTGTGCTCAAGATGATTCTGACGACGTCATGAGAGACCGTTTCTCATAGACGGCCAGTAGATTCAATCTCACAAATACCGCAAAGAGGCGTCCCGGGTTACCTGACGGGTGTCGCCAGCGTCCCATCTCGTCGTACTAAGCAGTTACGAGCAATTGCACTGCAGTCGACCATACTCCAAGCACCAGTGCGTGACCAAGCCTTAACTGTGGAGTTGTACAATGGATCCCCCTGTCTTATCGCTTGGCGCTGTGTCGTAGAATCAAATAACGTGCAGTATAAATTTTCACATCGCCGTGAGAACCGTGGAATGCAGCTTTTCCTGACGACGAACGACACACAAAAAGTAAGTAGGGGTACCTTTTCGAGGATGAGGATGTGAAAGTCGTCAAAGTCGCTGTACCTCCTGTAGACGCACCACCGTTCTTTGGGTGTTAGGGGCTCGTGGCGACAGACAGAAATGGCGTACAGGGCAAAAAGCGTGCTCCCCTCTTTCACTTTGGCTGAGCAGGAAAAAAAAAAAGCATAAAATTACATTTATAGGAAGACAGTAATCATTTATAAAGCCATTTATTTTTAAGAATTGGGGATAACGCTAAAGCTCCGTAGCACACCCTAAACTAAGAGACAAAGTTTACGAGAGTTTTCTCCTTCCAGCCTCGCTTTTGATCTCCAGCGTCAGATAAAAAATGTTTCGCCACACTCGAGATGAAGACAAGTCATAAATAATGCATGCAGAAAACTCTACAGACCTGTGTTGTAGATATTTGCAGTAAGAAAGGCCTCAGAAGCTTTGACATTCTCAATTGGTTCTGGAGGCACTGTGGGCAGGTCCTTGTTGAGGAATTCGATTGACTCTTCTTCCTGGTCCAAGGAATACAGACTGCTGCAGTCGTCCTGAAACGAATATCTAGTTGTAGTGCGCCCATGCACCGGTGAAAATGCTGCATTATGTCCCGACTTTTATATTTCCATCGGACAAAGGTCAATGCAATGCTTACACCACTGCCAGCCGACTTTGCTCCGCTGAATGAGTCTGAAACAGTTCAGTTTACAAGTGAACCTTGTATTGATGTTCCAGAGTTGCTTTGTTAGCTTGTAGTACTTACAATCAAAATTATACAAAAAAGAAAAGGGTGTCTTACCTTCCTCATCTGACTTTGAACCAAAATCCTTCAGGAGATCGAGGTCAGCCAACAACTTGATGTATGCAGGACTTTTCATGAAGCTAGGGAAGTGCTGCTTCTCTTGCATGATCTGTGCAACCTTTAATTCAACAGAAGAGGTGGCAAAGGAAAAGAGTTTGACAAAACCTGCACCTGGTGTGAAAATAAAACCCCACCATGAGAGCATGCATATTTGACAAGGACGAGCGCATACTATGTGTACCAACTTTCTCAAGGAGAAGCTTTGCATGTATGAATTAAATCATGCAAGAAATTATATAAAAGCATACATTAATCAATTACGTAGCAGCCCCATTTGTTTTGCCAACAGCAAATTTGTATTGGTGAGGAAGGTGTAGCACTAGCATAAGGGCAGCGGGCTTTAGGTTTCTAAGGGCTGCATTAAATTGAATGAGACAGGATCGCAACTTGTAGAATGGTGCATAGCAGTGTAGTCATACTGAAGGTCTCCAATTTGTTTTCAAGCAAGCAGTGATCTTCATATTTTACTATAAATGGGGAAAGCTGCACTTGTGCCAAAACTTGGGTTCTGTTCCTTGAATTGCCTTTTTATGCCACTCCCTTCTCCTCAAAAACTTACGGGTGATTTCAGATAAGATCGACCAAAGGGTGGCTGGTCGACATTTTTAAATCAACTCATGTTTTTATATGCTGTTGTCTAGTGTCTGGTATAAACGAATCCAAACTTAGTTTTGACAAGAAAAAATACTTACGGACAAAAAAAAATTGTAAGGCATGAAGAGGTGGACAATTGCAGTAACATGCACTGATGGAGGAGGCATGTTGGAGAGTGAATAACTGAAACAATGACACTGGCAGAATTCTAATACTTTTTAGACGAAAACTATGGGTACAGCTTGCTTGTAATGTAAAGTAACAATATTTATTTGAGTTTTATTTATGTTTCTAAAAATTGCCAAACATGCCTGCTCGAACGACAATTGGCCAAATTTGAAGGCATGTATCTCATGAAATAATTTAATCATTATCATATAATTTGCAGATAGTATTCTACTTATATATAGCTATTATTTAAAAAATAAATAAGGTATTTGAATGATACGATAGTCGGGATATATTTAGGCAAACATGGGAAAAAAAATCAAACAACGAAAACTTCCGATGCGAATAAAAAAAACAAACACCACCTTCAATCTTTTCTTTAAATTTGGGTACCTGGTTATACTCTATTTTGGCATTCATTTCTATTAAAAACATGTTGCATTATTTTATTGAGAAAGAAGAAAACTCCCCAAAGTAGGGTCCTTTTTCAAAGCCTACACTTAGCAGTGCCCTATACAAGAAGTGACTCCGAGTTCCAAATTCATGAAACCAACACACATTTTTTATATATTTTGATTCAGATGAGGCCATTGATAACTATAGAAATCGTTCACACTAAAATTGAGGAGAAGCTACTGTGTACAAAGCGCTATCATATTATGAACTAGTGATCCGAGAAAAGATCCTGCAGCCATCGGCCACTGGGAACTTTGTTTACTTTATTTTCCTACGGCACTATATGCTCCTTTCTCTTACCCTCTATCTCCTTCTCTCTCTCTCTTATATATATATACCTGACTTATATCTAGAATAA
Organism: Ixodes persulcatus; assembly: GCA_013358835.2. Classification (NCBI taxonomy): domain Eukaryota; kingdom Metazoa; phylum Arthropoda; class Arachnida; order Ixodida; family Ixodidae; genus Ixodes; species Ixodes persulcatus. The sequence continues at coordinate 114,303 of JABSTQ010000775.1, forward strand.
AAATTGACTGCATCTCCACGTGGTGAATGATGTTGATTGGGGCGAAGCTCTGGTGGTGCTTGTCTGCGTAGACGCTGAGCCGCAGCATGCCGAGCCCTTCGTTCATTTTCATCCATGTCAGAAAGAGAATGTGTGGTATGGAACGTGGTTATATACGCATTTGAACATTTGACCGCAGCGCCCTTTCGTCTATAACCATTGAGCCAATGCATGCAAAGTTTAATGCGATTATATACGCATTTGACTGCAGCGCCCTCTCCTGTATAGACGTTGAGCGGCTACATGCAACGTTTCATCCATGACATCCCCAGCTCTTGAGTTACTACCATATCTCAGAGTCCCCTACTCGTCCCGCAGTCATGGCCAAATGGTTGAGGCGATGGACTAGAAATTCATTGGGCTCTCCCCGCACAGGTTTGAATCCTGTCGATTGCGCAAACATATTTTTCATCATTTTGTTTCCATCTTTTTTTTGCCCTACACGAGCATGTGAGCTCATGAGCAGGAGCACGAGCACCGGACATACGAACATGGCTAGCCCCTAAGGAGCTTCGCCCCTAAAACATATTCCAGCATTTCCTTTCAGCGTGATTAGTGTTGTGTCTAGCAACAATCATTTCCTCGCGAAGATCACGATTATGGCGCAATAGTTTACTGAAGTAGCAGGCGACACTCGTCGCTAGTTCTTGCAAAACGGCCGATACAATCTTTTTTCGCATTTTCCCGCTCGCTGTCAACAATGAGGGGGTTCACTTCAACCAGCAAAGTATGGCTGCCGATGCCTGTTTACTGAGCAGTCGGGCCTGTCGCCATCCCACTCGCTGGCTTGGCGGGCGATAATATCAGGCACAATGAGGCACACCGACAGAGAGCAGAACCCCCAAATACTCGAGCCCCGCCTAAATACAATAGAGCGTAAACACTGTCGCCATGTTAACCTAGGAAAGGTTAACATGGCGATAGTGTTTACGTTTTAGGTAAGGAAAAGCATGGCGTGTGGTATGAGCCGGATCCTTACACGAGGTGCAAGGTGAGCCCTGAGAGCCTGTCTGCTGCCCTAGAGTACTTCACGTAAGACGAGCTACAATGTTCGTGCCAAGGTCCCAACCAAAAGGACGTGATCTCTGTCATGCTCGACGGGGAGAAAACATTCGTGCCAAAGCACTTCCTGACACGCTCAATCCGAGAGGCCTTTCGTGTATACAAAGACAAGCATCCTGATTCCGGCGTTGGGCTAATTAAATTTTATTCCTTGCGCCCTAGATGGGTCAAATGTGTTCCACACCAGGAAGTGTGCGTTTGTGTGCGCTGCGCCAATTATTAACTTTGCATTGCCGCTGTAAAGAACGTTACAGGCTCAACATTCAACACTGGTGAAATGAACTCAGCATTTCTGTGCGACCCACTAACAAGTCTGTGTATTTAAAGAGACTGTGATCGCTGCCCAAAAGGCCAGTCTCTTACACTCGAGGAACTTCATATCCCAGAGGATGAAGAGACTGTGCTTACAACATGGAAGTCCGGCGACATTGTTAAAAAAAAAATGGATTTAGAGACTTTCTTAAAAGTCGTTCAAGTAACGGTTGAAAGTTGGATATTTCACAACCCTATCTGACAAACGCAAAATAAAGCGATTTACGATGAAAAGCTCCTGCATGCAACGCGGGAGCATGGTCTTTCATTTTGACTTTGCATAAAACTGGACATTGTGCTTCTTGACAAAGTTAAAGCATAACACTGAAGAAAAAAAAGGTTACGATATTTACATGAGTAGTGAAGACAAGAAAATCTACAAGCAGCGTTGCTATTATCAGTGAGGACCTGTGAGACGACATCGCTCTCACGTGCTTGGATCTAGAGAATGTGAAAGGGTGGGTTGAAGACAACGTTGCGGTATACTCGCATGTGACGTACGTAAGTGACGGGCCGCCAGTCATTTTAAGAATCGCTACCAGCTTCCCCAGTTTGCACAGAATGATTGCTCACAAGCCCAGTGGTTATTTTCTGCATCTGGACATGGGAAAATGCATGCGACGGAGTTGGCGTACTCGTGAAGCACCGGGCGCCGCTGAACAACCTGAGAGAATGTTCAATAAACGCAATTCAGACGGCCAGGACAATGGTGAGCGTTCCATTTGAGAAACTAGGTGCATCTTGCGTATCTGGACGGAGATTAGCTTGTTCGGTATCGCCAAAAAAAAAAAGAAGAGTAGCTGACAGTGCGCGTTTTTCCTGGCATTCAGTCTTGGCACGCATGGTGGCTGTGCAAGTCATCAACAGAAGGAACCTGTGACATATACGTAGCACGGACAGTTGGATCTGGTTAGAAGAAACTTCATTAAATGGGTACATCGAGGAAAGCCTTAGTGTAAAGTGCCGAATTTGATGCCCCAAGGACTGCTCACTTTGAATGCAGGGACATCTTATTTATCACAGTTTTCTTTGCGGGGTATTTAACCTACTATTTTACTTGGTGATAGCTTATAATCTTTATCTGATCGCCATATGAGAATCACGAAACATTATCCTCGAGCAGGGTAAAATATCTCGGCTTGCCACAATCCATTCGTTCACCGACAGTATTGAAGCTCTTACAGTCCGGCGCGGTGGCACCGCTCACCTGAAGTGGTTTGTCCCCGGAAATACCTAACTAACCTAAACAATTTTAGTATTCTATCTTTATTTTTGTGTATGGAAGTAAAGTTCTTTCTTTTATCATAAATATAAATTATACCGAAAAGTAAAACTTCACACTGCATCATCTTTTCTCAAATCACTAATCTCTAATATGATACCTCTTTGTACGCTGTATGTAAAATACTGTATATAGTTTCTCCTCACTTTTAGTGTGTGACCGATTGCTCTAGTTGTCAATGGCCTCATCTGAATAAAAATATATGAAAGATGTGTGTTAGTTTCCTGAAACTGGAACTCAGAGTCACTTCTCGTATAGGGCACTGCTAAGTGTAGGCTTTGAAAAAGGACCCTACTTTGGGAAGTTGTGTCTTCTTTCTCAATAAAATAATGCAACATGTTTTTAATAGAAATGGATGCCGATATAGGCAACCTGCAATGCAGTTTGGCGCTACACGTTGCGCCATCTAGCGGCTGCAAAATAAAGAAACTGGGCAGGACAGGCCTGCGCGGGTCGCGGGGGCTGCTGGCGGGCGCATCCAGAAACCACGTGTGAATGTTGCATTTCGGATCGGCGTAAGCTTTTTTGGAACCGTTTTTCGTAAAAGTAAGTCCCAACTTCACGTCTCTATGACCTCACCGGGTTCCTGTAACATCTCGCCTACTTCTAGAGTTCCCCCAAAAAAATAAACGTTGCTACTGCTGCGTGAAAGACGGCCACAGTCGCGAAGGTGACCGAAGCGTCAAACTTTACCGCTTCCCTTCGAGATCTTGGGAAGCGACGCGGCGACAGACTAGGATTACTGCAGTGCGACGCATCAACTAAGTGAATTTTACATTAATTGTTGAAGTGAACGAAAATAGATGTGGAGGTTTCAAAGTGGTCTGACGAACTCGTTTTGCAGACTAGTCGGCAAAATAACATATATATTGTTTTACGAGTCACTTGGACAGCCACATAGAGAAATACGGTAGGAACAGTCAAGCCGATTGTTGCTTCGCCTGGCCTGCCTGGCTTCGCTGTGACGTCGAGAATCAGGCGATCAGGTCTTCAAGCGAGAGGTCCGTCGGCCCGTTCCGGCATTCGTAGTTGTACCCGTGCATAGCCGTTCGGCACGCGCGGTCGCAACCAAACCTGCGAAATTTCATATAATGGATTTTCGTAGCACAAAGTTTTGTTTGTTTCGTCAACCAATTTAACGCTGAGTTTGGTAACAAATGTGACGGCGTGCAGAAAACAGGATGCAATAGTTTTTCTTTGGAAAAAGCTCATGCGAAGCGTAAATATCCTCACACGTACACTTTGTTGCCTGTCGCCTTTTACAGAGGCTGTGTGCTTTCTCTAGCATGCAAAGTTTGGTTCTAATTGCCCACATTTTATTCTAGTGTGTGGGCGTCAGGAGAAGAAGAGGACGGCCGAGCGAGGCGCGAGTGGGGGCCAGCCGGTGAAGAAGAGGAAGAGCGTGCTGTACAAGGCTGGGGGTCCGGGTATGATCCGTTTCCTGGCTGGTCCTGGCCCATGGCTAACCCCGGAGAATCCACCAGCC
>JABSTQ010000776.1:0-19659 GCA_013358835.2 Ixodes persulcatus
AAAAAAAGAAAGACGTTCACAAATCTCTGTAATGCAAAATTAGAGCGCAACTCTTGAGAAGGAAGAGGGGAGGGTATGCCCCTCTTCCTCCTCCCGTCCTCCTCCCCTACTCCTTTCCTCCTCCCCCTCCTCTCTCTCCTCCCTACTCTGTTCCTCCTCCTGCTCTCCCATCCACCTCCCCCACTCCTCCTCTCCTCCTTCTTCCCTCCTCCTCCTTCCCTCCTCTATAACCTCCCCTTCTCCTCCTCCGTACCCTCCCCTTCTCCTCCTGAGTACCCTCCCCTCCTCCGTACTATCCCCTTCCACCGTTTTCCCGCTAAATTGAGCCGGAAAATTGACGCCACGTGACCTCAACATCACTTCAGTTTCGCCGCTAAATTTAGCGGGGAAAATGACGTCACATGACTTCGTGTCATGTCACCCATGAACAAATTCAGCTTCTCCGCTAGATTTAGCGGGAAAATCGACGTCACGTGACCTCAGCACCAATTCAATTTCCCGTAAATTATAGCGGAGCGGTTACGGCGACGGCGACGGCGACGGCGACGCCGCTATACGCGAAAACGGGCGCCTAAGAGCTGCGCTCTAAAATATCAGAAATTGACTTCGCACGAGTTACTAGTCACAAAAATGAAGGTATTCGATGCCTAAATTTTTAAATTGGCTTCTGCAAACGTTAGACATCGTTAACGTCTGCTTTTCTTTGCAGAGTTCTAAAAACAAAACAAAGACACCGGATTTTAGTGCCCCTGTATAAACTTTCAAGTAAATGTTATACGTCCTCCTATTCTTTTCGATGATGCCTAGTTCGTGCGACTGTTGTGTCATCACACTTTATGTTCGATTTGCTCTAACTTCATTACGAAGATCCCAGCGTAAGCTTACACTGACTGCTTGTGTATTAGTGCTTCCAGTAGCACAGAAAGAACAAGAATCACATGCACGGCTGCTTTTTATAACGATAGCAGCTGCGCTATAGTTAAGTCACAGTTCACACGGCGCTCCTGCTCAGACACACTGACACAATACGATAAATGTTCGACTTCTGCCTTGGTTTGTTTTCAGTTGAGAACATACAAGTAATATATTCACGTGAACCAACCACTAATATGATATGCATCGACTGCTGTGGGTCTGGAAAGAGGAATAGAACCTCGTCACGTGACTTAGGCCACCTTCGGCTCCATCCTTTCAAACATCTCAGTCTAAACAAATAGACGTCAGTCAACGAACACGATACTTCGAAAAAAAAATAAAAAAGCCTTCCTTCTTCAGGAGATGGTAGAGTTCGGTACGATCTTTACCAGACCAACTATGTCTATACTCCATCAGGGCTCCCCCTCCCCCTCTCGTTCCAACCTCTCGGACCTCTTACTCTCGAGTGCTGCAGCCACTTTCATCATCATAATATTCTGCAAAATCGTCTCCCCGAACCCTTTAAAGATTTTTCTCGCACCGCTTCCCAGCCGTGCTCGAAAGGCAGCCTACAGGATTGCCGATGCGTGCGTGCTCCTCGGCCAGAAAGCATCTTTAAAGTTCGCGCCAAAAGTTGCTTAAGTCTGCAGAGCTTTCACCGCTTACGTGAGGGAGACTTAACAAGAAGAGGCTGCTCGCCGGGCGAACATCATTTTGAACCGGGGCAGCTTGGAGCCGCAAGATTTACATTTTCAGCAGAAAGCCAGCGACGCAGCAACAAAGATTCGGCCGTCTTCTGGCCGCCTTCGTATCGGCTAGACACAACAAACGCGGGCGCAAGGCGCCGGGAACGGCGTCTTTGCGGGAGCGTGAAAGAGCCAAGATAGGGAGCAAGAAAGCGCTCGCGTGCTAAAGCTCCCGGATTAAATAAAGCCTAGCTCTATACCGTAGAGCGTTTACGATCTTCTCTAGAGGCACATACGATGGTCTTGTCCATGTACTACGTCGTTTATGTCCTCGAAATAGGTTGCACCCCTCTAGTTTGCCGGCGACGCCAACGGCTAACTCAACGGCACCTGATAACAGATCCCGCCTAGAAGGGAAGTGTGTTTATTAAATTGATCGTTTTTGCGAGAGATGTTTAGTATCACTTGTTTTTCGAAGTTTGTTCGGTTTAGTTCTGGAGATGCACGTTTGAGTTTATTCGTGATCGTGAACCCTTCAAGTCATAGACAACTCCGCGAGAAAGGAGTGTGTAAGTTGCTTGTGGAATACGGTTTAGTAGTAGTTTTAGTTGCTTCGGAGCATGAGCAGAAGAAACCTCGCCGCATAAAATATACGTTTGATTTTATACTGTAGCTTCTCGAGTTTGTAGTTTTAATTTTAATATTAAAGAAACGTTATAATATAATGCTAGTCGCTTGATTTCCACGTCGATCTGGAAGGTGAATGATCAGCCACAATTTGGGCGGTGTTAGTGGCGCTAACAATGGTCTGAGCCAACACTATTTGGTAGCTCGTGTGCTGAGCCCGTGTGGCGAAAGCTCGCGCTGGAGAACCCAAGGATCCTGGGTTCAACTAAAGTCATTGGATGCTGAGAAAGTAGCGCCATTGCCTTCCATGTGTGCAAGCAGGACACAAACATGATACTAACATACAGACGACTAAAACCTCACAAAGTGATTGGCTAATCGGTCTTTGTTGCCATGAAAATCGTCATTTTGGTTATTTCAGATCTTAGAAGCTTCAAAAGGGTAGTTCTGAAACGGCCTCGCCAAGATCACTATGGAGCGCCGTCCGAAAGCATTTCTCACCAATATAAGCGTCTTTGGCGCTGTGTATGCAATCAGCTTATCGATCATACTTATCTCCAGAGATTTCTTACATATATATTGTTTTTCTTGCTTATTTAGAGACTGGAAATTAATTTTGTTCAATGCCGCCAAGCACCGATGTCACATGTGGTGGCTGGGGGAAGATGTGCGCTTGTTTTTTCGGTGTGGTGATAACAAAATCTAGGAATACAAAAAAATGTCTTTACAAAGCAACCCGTTACCGCGAATTTAGATCGGCTCAACAGAAATGGAGATGTCATGGTTTGGTTCATGCTCCCGCCATGAACCAAAATGACGGCCATGCGGAGAGCTTGGCGCTCCTTTCTCAAGATTCAGAGACTTTAAGTTCAACCGCCACCCCTGCCCGTTACGATCTAGATGAGCATCGTACCGGTGTACGGTCGTGTTTCACTACTGCGTGGTGTACGTTGAAGAGCCCAGGCTAACAGTGGTACAGCACTGGATAAATTTCTCATCTACAGCGGAAACACCGGACGCCCATTGAGGCTAAGTTCCTGCTTTCTAGACATACACAGAGCACGGTTACCTGTGTGCTCCAGACTCCAGAGTATAAAGACGACCATACCATGTAAGCCCATTTACCCTCAGAATTTCGGAACTGTAATAATGCCATTTTAATTGAATCATTATATCGCTACAGCGTTGAGCGGGCGGCAGAAATAAAGAGATACACGATCACACGATAAAGCCGAATACTTTTATGGCAGCCGTGCCGTGCGCGCGGAGCCTGGTGTGCGATGATAAGGCTCGCCTTTGCCCCACCGTCGTCGTCTTCTTCGTTACATTCCCCTTCCTTTAAAGAGGACAACCCGGTTACCCGGCCGACGGATGAAGGAAACACGAGTGCAAACTGAAAAGCACACATACATATACGTAGATGATGATGATGATGATAATAATAAAAATAAAAATAACAATGCTACTACTACTAATAATAATCTTTATAATAATGATGGTGATGATAATAATAATAATATTAATAATAATTTTATCGTCAACGTTGTGGTACAAATGTGTTTACGGGCCCGTCAAAGCCTATGACGGCTTGTGGAACGGGGCCCTGCAAGTCGCCAAATGCGAGCTAACACAAAAGAACTGGAAATAATAATAATAATAATAATAATAATAATAATAATGATAATGATAATGATAATAATAATAATAATAATAATAATAATAATAATAATAATCTTTATTCAGCATTTGAAGTGGAAACAAAATACAAAAACGGGTCTGTCGAAGCCAATAGGAGGCTTGAAGGACAGAACCCGGCAGTTAAGTGGCGAAATACAAAGAAAGAAACGAAAGTGCAGTAACAGACACATTCCAACAATTATGACGAAGTGACATCACATTAAAAAAGAACAAAAAAAAAAACATGATATACAGTATTACACACCAACACACGTCGCTAGGATGTAGCAAAAGCCCATGCAGCGGACCTAGATTGACATATTAGTTAGCAGCTTTTTCAGTTTCCTTTTTGTGGTAGCTTGAAAGAAGAAATCGGGGAGTTTATTAAAAATGAAAGGTACATAGTAAGCACGCTCTCGCTTACCGTATCTGGTATAACAATGAGGCGTGTCGAAACGATTTGAGCTGCGAAGCTCCCTACGTGCTACAAGTGGATGTTTAAAATCATTACACCAGAAGTGGCGAAGCACGACACATTCTAAGAATAGTGAGCGGAAACTCGGCATTTGTACAACTTCAAATATGTCAGTATCCACAGGAAAAGCAAGCTGATATCCAACACTTTTCAATAAACCTTTCAAAATGCGGTCTACTTTATTCTGCCAGAGTTCTGCGCAATTAACAAATAACGTTATACCGTATCTAAGTACACTATAAGCCAGCGCATGAGCGATAGATCGTCGGACAGCAAATGGCATAAAAATACGGCTGTTGAAAAGGAAACAACTAACAGTTCGAAGTTTGCCACAGACGTGCGACAAATGTGTTGACCAAGACAAGTCAGAGTCAAAAAATACGCCTAAGTACTGCACGCTACTGACGAAATCCAAAGTGGGGCACTCACAGTCTCGACAATTAGACCTATGCAGAGCAACCGATGTATCAAGAGTCGTACGCTTCAAAGGATTTCGGAAGCAGACAAGTTTTGTTTTACCGGCATTAACCATGAATAAATTATGAGAAAACCAGTCCATTACTCGTTCTATGTCATGCTTCAATAACCGTACAGAGTGGTGAAAATCAAGGTGACTAGAGACTAACACAGTGTCATCTGCGTACTGAAACATTTTGCAGGAATCAAGTCTTAGTGAGATATCATTAACATAGAGATTAAACAATAAAGGGGACAAAACCGAACCTTGTGGAACACCAGCTTTGAGCCTTACCTGAGTACTTTTGAAATTTCCTACTGACACAATTTGCCAGCGTTCAGAGAAGAAACTTTGGAGTATACTAAAAAAGGGACCGCGGAAGCCGTACTCATAAAGTTTGTGAAGTAAAACTTTGTGACTGACCGTGTCAAACGCTTTAGCCACATCCAAAACAATAGCAGAAGAACAGAGGTTACGACCGAATCCCCGATGTAATAGGTTTGAAAAATCCTCAAGCAAAGGCTGCGTGCCCCTGCCAGATACAAACCCATATTGGCTGCGTGACAGTATGTCAAAACTCTTAATATAACTGGACATTACAGTGTAAAGATGTTTTTCTATTATCTCCGCGATGCAGGGCACGATAGAAATAGGACGATAGCATTCTAGTTTATTAGGTGACCCTCCCTTGAAAATTGGTTTTACAAGTGCGGTTTTCAAGCTTGCAGGTATCAACCCAGTTATCAGAAATCCATTTATCATTGTAAGAAGAACATGCTGAATGTGCTCGAAAGTGCGGCATAGGTCGGTAACACGAATTCCACCAGCACCTGGCGCTTTGTTGTGCTTTAGTGAAAACATAATTGCGCGCAATGCAGCTAAATCAAGGTGAGGTAAAAACGCAGAAGCCGACACCCTATGAACTTCTTGGAAGAATGTGAGCCCCTCATCTCTAGTAACACCTGACGAGGCAGCAGAAAGTTCATTGAAGTCGTTGACCGTCGTCTGTATGTTTGGGCCGAAATGCTTTTGTAAGTGGTCGTAAAGCGATTTTTTTGCTGCATGCCCTTTGAATGAGTTAATCAACCCCCACGTTACGCGTGGCTTTGATCTCGACTCAAATAACCTTTTTTAAAAGTAACGACGCTTAGCTGATCTTATCATCGCGTTCGCTTTGTTCCTTGCGCTTTGATACTCTGCCCACAAGTTTGGGTTGTTTCGAGCACGGCGGGAGCGTAGCCACGCGGCATCCTTATTTTTGACTGCAGCCATAATATCAGCCGTAATCCAAGGTTTATCCGACCGTTTCTTGAAATCAACAACCTTCCTCGAGTCACGATAAGACACCTCAAGAACCTTGACGAAGTCCGCATAAATATTGGCGGGCTCAACAGAATTCAAAAATCCATCCCAGTCGAAGGCAGACACGAAGGCATCAAATTTTGCTGTATCAGTAATCGAAACAAACGAACTTCCCGGTATGCTACTTCTATTTCCTACCGCCTGCTTATCTAATCGACAGCCGACAAAGTAGTGGTCGGCTAACTTGCGTGTGATGACAGCAGACTTTATTGTGGAATCGGGAGCCGGTATGTTTATATGGTCGATGCAGGACACCACCAGCTTCCCAGACAACAGCTCTTCTCTGGTTGGTAGAGTGATAACATTGTCAATTCTATGTTCAGACAAAAGATTTAAATAATCGCATACTATAGATTTGGTCGGCTTGAGGGTATTGACGTCACCTATCAGGCAAAATTGTTCTTTCGAGCGAAACTGTTTAAGTACGTCTTCTAGCTCCGCCAGGAAAAGTGAAGCGTTTTCCGACGGAGGCCTGTATACTGCTAATAAAACCAATGAAAAACCCGAGAGGGAAATGTTAAGAGCAAGAGACTCCGCATGAACAAAAGACACATTTAGGCCGGTCGTGAGCCACTTTTCCCTAACGTAGATAGCAATAACTCCGCCTCTGCCCTTATCGCGGGTGCAGAAATGTCTTGTGTAGCCATTTAAAGCAAACTGATTACATTGAAAAGTTGAAATGCTGATTTCTGTAAGAATGAATACGTCAACCGGGGGTTGTAAGTTGTTAGTGGAAACTGTAAACGCGTCCCAGTGTTTCCGTACGCTCCTAATATTCACATGAATAACCGTTAGTGAGATTTCCGAGGCAGGTCCTAACATCTGCAAAAAAGAATGGCAGTCTGGAACCGAAGAACAACCCATCGTTCCTCAAGTAAGCTTTTCTAAGTCCTTCACTGCGTTGATGCGCACAACCGGTGAACCTTCGCTTTTTCGCGCGTATATTTTTGAGTTTTTCAGCCACACGAATTTGTAGCCAAGGTCTTTGCCTTTATTTCTTGCCAGCCAGAAGTGTTCTTTGTTTATCTGGGTAAGGTTATCGTTAAAGAATAGCCTCGTTTGATTTTCAGACTGGGACAACCTCTGTAACCGGCCCCGTGCAGCCATCCAAGCCTCTTTGGAAGTCACAGATACGAACTGAATCAGTACCGGTGAGAGTGAATCCCGTTTTTGTGGTAGACGATGGATAGCAGCAATGTCGCAGGATTTAAATGACGATATGATTAATTTTTGAGCAAGATCTTCCGTGATCTTTGACAGATCTTCGCCAGGACAATAAGGAAGACCATGAATCTCCATGTTGCAACGGCGGCTGTACTGTTGCGAAGTGTTTAGCTCCTCTTTGAGCCGCGAGATTTCCTGTGACTGTTCATCCATTGCAGCCATGACATCCTGGACCTCCTTTTGCAGATCTTTTACCGACTCCTCATTAGCCGTTGCAAGCGCCAGTACTGCGTCATATCTCGTTACTGATGGAGTCGACGGTTGACTGAAGTCCCGCCACAGTATTGCGTAGCTCCTCCACAGCAGGTTGAAGGGTTAGCAACTGATTCATTTTCGCCGAAAGTGGCAAAAGAGACTCAACGCTGGATTTTAACGGAAGAAGCTGCTGAATTGCGGAATTCATTAACGCCAGTTGATTGCCAACGGAAGTGAGGCTAAGCGGGTCTTGCGCACTACCACCAGCGTCACTGAAGCTATCCCGAGAAGCACCACCGCACGCCCCTGCTCCAGAGCGAGCCTCGCCGTTGCGGCAAGTGAGACACTTCCAACATTCTCTTCGGGTAGCACCCATTCCGGACAAAGTGCTCTTCGTGACCCCAGAACATTGGTAACTACTCCGACACGATGTGCAGGTCAAGAACCTCCCATCGCCTGGGAGTGATCTGTCGCACCTGATGCACGCCATGAGCAGTGTAAAGCGAAATAGACTTAGAAACGGTCCTAAAGCATGCCTCAAACAATAAAAAAATAAACAAGAAAAAACACTCAATGTGCAGTCGGCGGCGAACAAACAGCAAAACTAAAACAAGTGGAGTTTTCCTTCTCACCTGTACAAAGTGCACTGGTCAGACCTCGACACAATTTCGCCGCCGACTGCAGTAGATGCAGCTTGGACGACGGCTTTTATGGCCAGCAGAGCTCTGGTGACGGAAGTGGCGTCCTCCAGTGGCAGACCCTCAGCGAGGTGAAGCACGATGACACTCGCAGATTACCAGGACAGGTGAAACGTCATCCAGTGGCAGATATAATAATAATAATAATAATAATAATAATAATAATTTTTATTGACCAATCAAAAAACAGGTGTTACCTGGTCCGTCAAAGCCTACAATGGTTTGTGGGACGGGGACCCGGGAAACTGTCGTACGGAGTAACAACCAAGAAGCTTCGGGGAACATGCTTACATTCCGAAACTTATACCCACCCTCCCTCCGTCCCACCCACCCCACCCCCACACCCGCACACCCCACAAAGATTCGAAACTATAAACCAGAAGATATTCATAATAGTATTTTATAAATACATATCATAGAACACACTCGAACACAAAGAAAACTACGCTGAGTCCGACATAACTGAACGGAGCCATTTTTTAACTTCTGTTTTTGAAGCAAGCGAAAAAACTGAGTCAGGAAGACTATAGAAAACATCTGGTACATAATAGGCTCGTGTTCTCCTTTCGTACGTAGTGAAATAATGCGGCGTTTTGAAACGCTCGGCCTGCCTGAGGGTGCGGGATTGCTTTTTTGGAAGCTTAAAGTTATCAGTCCAAAAATATCAAAGTGTCACAGTCTGCTTGAACAATGAATAAAAATCGGGCATTTCCAGGTCACGGAAAATATTTGCACTGTCTGAAAAACCAGACTTGTAAGCAACACTTTTTAAAATAGATTTCAAAACACTGTCCACTTTCGAGTGCCACTGCCCCGAACAATGTGCAAACACGGTCACCCCGTCCGTACCTCAGAACACTGTATGCTATGGCGTGAACAAGCATTTTTTAACATGAAAGGGCAAAATAGCTTTAATATTGTACAATAAACAAGCTACATTTCGCAATACACGGCATAGGTGACCCAACTGCATGTTCCACGACAAATCGGATTCGAAAATGATGCCCATGTATTTAGCATTTCCAACCCACTCAATTGGAATACAGTTGCAACCTACACAGTCTGCTCCATGCAGGAAGAAAGGTTTGTTATCAACCCTTGCTTTAATGGGTTTCGAAAACATATCAGATGAGTTTTCGCTGGATTAACCTTTAAGTGATTGGTGGCATACCAATCTATAGCTTTATTAGCACTTGATTGTAATATATTTAGTTCGCTGTCAAATATGATATGCCGAGAAATCAGTAAAGTATCGTCGGCGTATAGGTAACATGAACAGTGGGGAATGGCAGAAGCAAGATCGTTGATATAAATGTTAAAAAGCAAAGGCGATAACACAGAGCCTTGAGGGACACCCGCTCGAAGATAACAAGGGGCGCTCGTTTGAAGCCATACTCGCACTCGCTGCGATCGACCAGATAAAAGGTCCGAGAGCAATTAAAAAAAGGCCCTCGGAAGTCGTACTTAAATAGTTTACTCAACAGAATAGGATGATTCACCGTTTCAAACGCCTCGGAAACGTCTAAAAAGGGCTCAGGAAAACATATTATCATGGAACGCAGAGTGCAAATAATCGGCAACGCCGTCTAAGAGCAATTGCGTCCCCCTCCCTGGAACAAAACCGTATTGGGAGTCAGATAACAGTGGGTAATTGTCCAAAAAACTACTCATAATGCGGAAAATGTGTTTTTTTTAAGGGTGTCTGAAAACCGGCAATATAGATATAGGGCGATAATTTTCCATCCTCGTCGGTTTGCCGCCTTTAAAAACCGGCCGCACAATAGCAGTTTTCAGCTCTTCCGGAACTGATCGCGACTTAATAAAACTGTTCATCATAAAAAGAATCACATATTTTAAGGAGTTAAAGTTCTTTTGAAGAACACCGACTGTGACTCCGTCAGCCTCAGGAGATCTAGAATACTTCATACTGAATAAAATCGACCGCAAACCTTCCCCGTCCATGTCGCACAGAAAGCCGACGCACTATTTGACTCATTCAAGGTCACCTCCTTGACGGGCCCACTTACTGATTGCTCAGATGAAGTTGCGAAAAAGTGGTTAAAGTTTTCCGCAACCATTGAAATATTATCTCCAAAATTTTTAACTATCATGTTATCAAGAAAGCGCCGGCATTGATGGCCTCGAAGCCCATTTAATAGATACCAGGTTTCTGCGATATTAGAACAACTTTCCGAGAACGTTTTCTGAAAATAAATTCGTTTGGCAGATCGAACAAGGGCATTTACCCTGTTTCTAGCCGCACGAAACTCTGATCGTAGTTTAACATTTTTTAGGTGCCCGCTTACAACAGACCCACAACTTTCCTTTATCTGAGATTGCAGCCAAAATCTGAGGGCTCAACCAAATGTGCACTGGCCTTCGCTTTCTAACCACGCCTGTGCGCTGCGCCTTAGCCTGAAATGAGTCGTGAACAAGCATGAATTTGGAATAAACATCAGTATAAGAGGCAGAATCGAGAAACGAGGCCCAATCATAGGACGATACCAGGTTATCGAGTATTTTTTTATCTGTAATTTGAATGGTTTTTCTATCATTAGAAACAACTGCCGGGACATAGGGCCAGATCATTTGGCAACCAACAAAATAGTGGTCAGACAATTGTTGCGAGGTTACTGCTGACTTTACCATTACGTCAAGCGTCCTGACTAGAATGTGGTCGATACAGGACGACACGAGCCTACCGGCCATCAATTCCTCTCGAGTTTGAGCACTGATAGTACTTTCAATACCTACGCTAGCGAGAATGTTTAAGTAATCACACACCTCCGACTTTTCATATTTCAGGAGATCTATATTCATGTCCCCTACTATGCAAAATAAACCTTGACTACCAATCTCGGAAAGGGTGTCCTTAAGTTCTAGAAGAAATTGCCTTATACTCTTGGGGGGTGGTCTATAGCAAGCTAGGAGACCAAGAGAGAGGTTATAACTCTCAAGTTTTAACAAAATACATTCAGCGTAATTAAAAGTTACATCTTGTCTTAAAACCAACCATTCATTTCTTACGTAAATTACAATTCCTCCTCCACTTGATAGCTGACGAGAGAACCAAAAGGAATTATAACCCGACAGATTGAAAAGATTCCGCATAGCTTCTGGAACGTACGATTCCGTCAAGACAAACACATTAATACGAGAGGAGACTTTATTAACCAACACTCGAAAGTGTTCCCAGTGTTTTCTCAAAGTTTAGTATTAATATGAAGAACGGCAAATGACTTAAAAGGTGTTGTGAGCAACTGCTCAAACTCATCAAAATTCTCACACTTATTGAAAGAGACTGCCATGATAATCTAACACAGTTTTTCAAGATCCTGGACACAGTTGACACGGACAAGGTCCATATTCTCGGCCTTTTTTGCACAAATTTTTCCAGACCTAACCCAAAAAACTTGTAATTCATGGTCCTGCCCCTCTCTCTCGCCATCCAGAAAAGCTCTCTGGAAACTCGGAAGAGGTGTTCATTGAAACAAAAACGCCAGAAAGTACATCCGTAGGCAGGAATCCCCGTAGTCAATTACGGTGAATCATCCACCTATCTCTGACACAGCTCGACGTGAACCTTACAAGGATAGGTGCAGAGTTCAGTTACGTCAGATTGTTGAGGGGGTGGGAGCTCCAAACTTGCTGCAATCTGGTTCAAAACCAGACCAAGGTTCTCATTTTGGCTATCTGGTATACCGTGTATTTGCATAGTAGTTCTATTTTTCTACCGCCTGTGTATCACTTAGGTCGCTATGCAGCTGCTGAATGGTGCGAGACTGCTCCGCAACAATGCTCTTGACTTCCCACAGTTCCCCCTCAAGACGGCCGGTCTTTTCGTCATTACTCTTGATCGAGTCCAACACTGCATCGTACTGGGCAGAACAAAATTCAACTGAGGCTTGGAGTTCGCCGACTTGAGCCTTTAGGTCTTCCACAGCGGGTTTAAGGGCCAGCAATTCCTCGACCTTAGCCGGCAAAGGTAGCAACGTATCAACACTCGACTTAATCGACAACAACATATCCAGTTTTCGATTCACCTCATCGAGAGTCGTCGAACTGCCAGAACGACCCTGCGAGTCAACCTGACTACATTCCTGACCCAAGCGAGAGTCCTTGTGGCGGCAGGTTTTACACTTCAACGTCTCGCGTTTTGCAGGGCCCATAGTTTTGAACGTATTCTCCGCCACCCCAGCACATGATCCCAAATGGTAGGAGAATTCGCATTCAACACAAGTTAAGCATTTCCCATCGCAAGGGAGAGACTTTGAGCATACAAGGCAGTCCATCGCAAACCCTCCAGCGGTAGACACAACCAGCCAAAAACTTCAAACTCGGTAGCCTCACCTTCGTCCTGCCTGGAAGGGCGAACACCCGTGCGGGCTTTCCCTTTCAAAATCGGGGCACTATCACTCGGGAACGGATTACTGGCTGCTCATCCGGAATAACGCCACGCAGCTCGCCACGTCGGCGAATACAGAGCCGGGCGCTTCTTGCCCGTTCTTCGCACGAGGTCCCGTGACGCTGCGGTTCCGATGTGGCTGCGACGCTTGTTGCCGGGTGGCAGACGAAAAGTTCCGATGCGGAGCACGCCTTAGCAGCTCGACACACGTCTTGCCGAGGTCAGCAGCAGAGCAGAAAAGACGAAATGGCGAATGCCAGAGGCGAGCACTTCTTGCCCGTTGTTCTCACGAGGTCCCGTGACGCTGCGGTTCCGATGTGGCTGCGACGCTTGTTGCCGGGTGGCAGACGAAAAGTTCCGATGCGGAGCACGCCTTAGCCGCGTCTTGCCGAGGTCAGCCGCAGAGCAGAAAAGACGAAACGGCGAATGCCAGAGGCGGGCACTTCTTGCCCGTTCTTCTCACGAGGTCCCGTGACGCTGCGGTTCCGATGTGGCTGCGACGCTTGTTGCCGGGTGCAGACGAAAAGTTCTGATGCGGAGCACGCCTTACTAGCTTGACGCACGTCTTGCCGAGGTCAGGAGCAGAGCAGAAAAGACGAAACGATGAATGCCAGAGGCGGGCGCTTCTTGCCCGTTGTTCTCACGAGGTCCCGTGACGCATCGGTTCCGATGTGGCTGCGACGCTTGTTGCCGGGTCGCAGACGAAAAGTTCTGATGCGGAGCACGCCTTACCAGCTCCACACACGTCTTGCCGAGGTCAGCAGCAGAGCAGAAAAGACGAAACGGCGAATGCCAGAGGCGGGCGCTTCTTGCCCGTTCTTCTCACGAGGTCCCGTGACGCTGCGGTTCTTATGTGGCTGCGACGCTTGTTGCTGGGTGGCAGACGAAAAGTTCCGATGCGGAGCACGCCTTAGCAGCTCGACACACGTCTTGCCAAGGTCAGCAGTAGAGCAGAAAAGACGAAACGGCGAATGCCAGAGGCGGGCGCTTCTTGCCCGTTCTTCTCATGAGGTCCCGTGACGCTGGCGTTCTGATGTGGCTGCGACGCTTGTTGCCGGGTGGCAGACGAAAAGTTCCGATGCGGAGCACGCCTTAGCAGCTCGACGCACGTCTTGCCGAGGTCAGCAGCAGAGCAGAAAAGACGAAACGGCGAATGCCAGAGGCGAACGCTTCTTGCCCGTTCTTCTCACGAGGCCCCGTGACGCTGCGGTTCCGATGTGGCTGCGACGCTTGTTGCCGGGTGGCAAACGAAAAGTTTCGATGCGGAGCACGCCTTAGCAGCTCGACACACGTCTTGCCGAGGTCAGCAGCAGAGCAGAAAAGACGAAACGGCAAATGCCCGAGGCGGGCGCTTCTTGCCCGTTCTTCTCACGCAGTCCCGTGACGCTGCGGTTCCGATGTGGCTGCGACGCTTGTTGCCGGGTGGCAGACGAAAAGTTCCGATGCGGAGCACGCCTTAGGAGCTCGACACACGTCTTGCCTAGGTCAGCAGTGTTATGACGAAGCTTCAAGGACCCCGTGTTCAGTGCCGAGTCGACACACGTGGCCGACACGCGCCTACACTGATGACCGGCATGTGAGCTCTCGTGCCAGGGGCTCGGGACGGACGGACCGGGGATGCCAGACATGGCGGCACACAAATAAACCGGCCGTTCTTTTGTTTGTATTTCGGCCTACGTTACTTCAGTGGCGACGAGCGACGAGTCCACGACGGCTACGCAAGAGAGGCACGAGCGCATGGCGACGTTCCATGGTCCGCCGCAGTTCGACGACACCACCGACAGATGGGACGCCTTCAAGATTCGATTGGAAGCCTACTTCGAGGCACACGATTTTACAGAGGTAAAGAAGAAGCGAGCCTTAGTGGTGTCAACGCTCAGCACCCGGACAGTTGAAGTTCTTGCAGGCTGGTGCGCGCCCACGAAGATTAATGAACTGGAATACTCCGAAGTGGTCCAACTGCTACACGATCATTTCTCACCACAGAGGAACGAAATAGCAGAGTCGTACAAGTTTTTCACACGGAGTCAGCGGCCGGGTGAGTCAGTGAAGGAATTTATTTTCGAGATACGCAAGATCGCTGACAACTGGAACTTCGGGGAAGTGCTCGACCGTATGCTGCGGGATCGCATTGTGTGCGGGCTCCACGATTCTGGAGTGCGCCGCAAACCGCTGGCCAAGCCTATTTTAACAAGGCAGCAGGGAGAGGAAATCGCCCTGGCATCCGAGTTGGCTGCTCTGAACGTCCAGCAAATGGAGGGCAATCGCAGAACACGAACGGCGACCAAGAAGTCTGTGCATTCCGTGGAAGGCGACAAGAACCCCGGTGGAAGAAGGAAGGAAATTACCACGACCAGGATGCGAAAGACGACAGTTTCGGGCGGTGTGAGAAGTGCGGCAAGAACGGCCATATAGCCAGACGTTGTCGTTTTCGGAACTCACGATGCTTCCGATGCCAGCAAGAGGGACACCTTGCTAGGATGTGCCCAAATAACGACTACGTTCAGAAGAACAGGGTAGGCCTTTGCGAAGAAGAGGCGTCAGGCAATGACTTGTATGACCTATGCACCCGTGATGGACAAGTCTCGACGGTCACTTGTGTCAACCTAGTCAAGCCAATTCACCGAGTGTTTGACTGCGGGGGCGTGACATTGAAGTTGCAACTGGACACTGGGGCCCCCGTGTCGATTGTCACGTGGCCCACCCATATCAAGCATCAGGACGACTGGCCAAGGTTACACAAGACGTCACTGCAGCTCTCCTGTTTCTTGGGCAAACTACCTGTACGAGGGCGACTGGACGTTCAAGTCTCTTTCCAAGGTCAGGCCAAAGCGGGCACGCTGATCGTCCTGGGATGTCCAGGACTGAATCTATGTGGGCGGGATCTCATCCAGGCGTTTCATCTGGAGGGAGTACCAATCAACAACGTGAGCACAGATCCCGGTGAACCCGGTGTTTCTGTATGCTCGAAAAACAAGGTAAACCTACAAAGGTTACTCACGAAAACTTTCGGAGTTATTAAAGCCAGGCCTGGGGTTTATCAAGGGACCGCCCGTTAGCCTACAAGTGCGGGAAGATGCTTCGCCGCGGTTTCACAAGGCAGGCATCGTTTCATACGCGCTGCGCACAAAGGTGGACGAAGAACTCAATAGGCTGGTGAACGTCGGAGTAATATCGCCCGTGACCAGCTCAGAATGGGCTACCCCTCTCGTTCCTGTGGTCAAGGCGAACGGGAGCATCAGGCTGTGTGGTGATTTTAAAATCACAGTGAACTCCGCGTGCAGGCAGGAGCAGTACCCGCTGCCCAGAATTCAACACATTTTCGCCAACCTGAATACCGGAGAAGTCTTCAGTACCATCGATCTGAAGGATGCTTACAACCAGCTTCCACTGGATGCCGACGCCAAGCAGCTAGCCGTGGTGAACACGCAGAAGGGCTTGTTCTGTTTTAACCGTTTGCCCTTTGGAGTCGCATCGGCGCCTGCGATCTTCCAGTGTCGAATGGAAGCACTGCTGCAGGGACTACCCGGGGTTCAAGTGTACTTGGACGACATCATCGTTTCAGAAAAGAGAGGAGATAGCAACCTGCTACGGAAGGTTCTAGAGCGACTCCGGGAGTTCGGAGTCAAGTTGCACCCAGAAAAGTGCAAATTCCGACAGGCCGCGGTAGATTTTTTGGGACACCGTATTGATGCAAAAGGCTTGCATCCCAAGACTGAAAACATTGACGCGGTTCTTCAGATACCTCGTCCGACGTGCGTCGCCGAGTTACGATCGTTCCTGGGACTCGTGACGTACTATCACAGGTTCTTGCCAGGGATTGCAACCACCTTGTCGGTTCTCTATGTTCTCCTCAAGAAAGGCGTCTCTTGCAAGTGGCACAGGGAGGAGGAAAAAGCCTTCATACAGGTGAAGAAGTTCCTGAAGAAGGCGACTTCTTGGCTCATTACGATCCGAAGCAGCCCCTGTATCTAGAGTGTGACGCGTCCCCTTGTGGAATCGGCGCTGTTTTGTATCATCGAGTCGATGGCGCAGATCGGCCTATCGAATTCAGATCCCGCGTGCTGTCTGAGGCAGAGAAGAACTACTCACAGCTCGAGCGGGAGGCCCTCGCCCTGGTGTTTGGCGTTACCAAGTTTCGCGAGTACCTTTTAGGTCAGAAGTTTACGTTGTTAACTGATCATAAACCCCTGGTATGGCTGTTTCACCCTGAGAAGGCAATCCCAGCGATGGCAGCAGCAAGAATACAACGTTGGGCACTGTTACTCAGAGCATACACCTACCAAGTCCAGTACAAGCCGGGCAAAATGAACGTCCCCGCAGATACCTTGAGTAGGCTGCCGGTTCAAGGGAGTCTTGATGACGCCACAACACGGGCAAGAGAGAGAGACTCAAAAGAGTATGTATTACTCACCGAACACCTCGACGATGGTTTAGTGTCTGCCAAAGAGTTAGCTGACCTTTCCGCCAAAGACGCAGTGCTCCGCCAGGTCCGGAAATGGATCAAGGGAGGTTGGCCAAACAAGTTAGGAAAGAACGAAGAAGCGCTGCAACCTGCTCGCAAAGAGGAGCTAACGATCAGTCATGGGCTGATATACTGGGGCCATCGGGCTGTGGTTCCCGCAAGCGCCAAGGAACCGAAGATGCGGCTGCTGCATGACACACATCAAGGGATTTCCGCAATGAAAACACTGGCCCGGTCACTTTTTTGGTTCCCGGGTTTGGATAAGGAGATCGAGAGCCTCGGAAAGACTTGCCCGGTTTGCGTTCAAGCTGCTAGCATGCCACCAGTGAAGACGCCCGTTCCGTGGCCGGAAACCGGGGAAAAGTGGTCGAGGCTACATGTGGATTATGCGGGTCCCATCGATAATCACATGCTGTTGTTGTTGGTGGATTCTCACAGCAAGTGGATCGACGTACAGGTTATCAAGACTGCAACATCGGCGGCCACCATTGAAGCCCTCCGCACCCTGTTTAGTCAGTTCGGTCTTCCAAGAACGCTGGTCTCCGATAATGGGCCCCAATTTTCTAGTGAACTTTTCAAGGAGTTCATGCTCCAAAACAACATTGATTCCTGCATACAGTCCCGTACCACCCGCAATCAAACGGCCTGGCAGAACGGGCGGTACGGACGGTAAAACAAGGGTTAAAGAAAAATACACGCGGATCCGTACAGGCTCGGTTGGCCAGGTTTCTACACCGGTATCGTAGGACACCCCTTCCATGTGGTAGAACGCCGGCTAAAATGTTATTGGGATATGAAATCCGCTCACGATTTGACAACGTATTTCCCCGATCAACACTTCCTGCTGATGAGACTTCGGCTGGAAAATTCAACATATTGAGGTATTTAGCGCACAAGGTAGAGAGAAGGAGGACAGGACAGAAAAGAGCGCTACTCACAACTACGTTTACTGACAAGAAAGGAAGAGAAAGAAAAACCCAAATAATCCGCCGCGGGCTCGTGCATCTACCACAGTCGCGTGAATGATAGCGGCTAGTTCA
Organism: Ixodes persulcatus; assembly: GCA_013358835.2. Lineage (NCBI taxonomy): Eukaryota > Metazoa > Arthropoda > Arachnida > Ixodida > Ixodidae > Ixodes > Ixodes persulcatus. Next base: position 18,227 of record JABSTQ010000776.1, read on the forward strand.
TCCAGGCTCGTGTGGGCCCTTCATTGTTTGTTCAAGGAATTCCCTTTCCTTGTTTGATAGCGTTACTGATTCAACGCTAATACAGTTCCTGTTCTCACGAAAGATGCAGAAGGCCTTCAATACCTCGCGGGTCAATTTGTCTTTGTTCTTTCCCAAGATATCGGCGTCACGGAATAATGGTCTGCACGTGCATTCCCTGCAATGGAGAGGAAGATTTCCGCCCACTGTAGCCTTCAAGGAGTAATCATGCTCCCGGAGTCGGTCATTGAGGCATCTGCCCGTTTAGCCTATGTAGCTCTTGCCACACGAAAGAGGAATCTTATATACGACGCCCGAAGCGCATGGAAGGAATTTGTTTGCATGCTTCTTGGTGCACGTGGGTTTATTGGTACCCTTAGCATGCGCATTCACTCTAGGGCAAATTTGTCTCATTTTTTGGGGTGCAGAAAAAACTACTCTGACCCCATAGCGGCTTGCGACGTTTTTTTAAATTATGGGACATCCTGTGCAGGTACGGCTATTACTACTGGCCTTGTTTTCTTGACACTGGTCTTGTTGGACTGGAAGCCTTTTGCCTTCTTCACCAGAGCGTTCGCCACATCAGCCAGTAGGGCTGACGAATAGCCGGCTTTTCTTAGCCTCTTTACTTGCATAGTGAAGCTGGCTGACATAGTATGAAGACAAGACTTCCTTAGTGCCGAGCCCAGACACGTTAGAGCTATGCCCCTCTTGATGATTTTTGAGTGCGCCGAGCGGTAGTCTAGAATGGCTTTCTTGGATCGTGGGCTGTACGACCAACAACATGGTTGTCCCCCAGGTGGAGCGAAAGATCCAGGTACTGAAGTACGTTTTCCTTGGGCACCTCAAAAGTAAACCTAAGGCCGCCTCCGTACTCAGCAAAGGTCTCCATGATGTCTGCTACTTGTATGCCATATGTCCGCCATCTTCAAGAATTACCAGGAAGTCGTCAACATACTTGGCGACCTTGTTTACTTTTGTGCCTCCAAGCGCACTTTCTATCGCACAGTCCACTGCTCCCAAGTAGATGTCACTAAGGACCGGGCAACGCAGGAACCGATACAGACTCCTGACTTCTGCAGATAGCACCCATCCCGCCACCCAACTATCATAGACATCAGGTAGAAATGTAGCAGCTCCATAAAGCTCTCAATGGGTACTCCGCTGGAACTTCGGAAAGCGAGCTCTTCATTGGCTTCTATACAATTCATCACCGAGGTCAGTAGCTGGTCGTGTGGCAAGGAGTAAAAAAGATTCTCCACGTCAATGCTGAAAGCAGTTCTCTTCTCAGGACCCCCTAGTCGGAGATATTCCACTATCTCCTCAGAGTTGACAACCCGGAAGGGGTCTCTAATCCTTAAGGCGGACAGTTGTTTTTGAAGATAGGAAGCAACCTGCTTTTGCCACGTCCCTTT
>JABSTQ010000777.1:0-20509 GCA_013358835.2 Ixodes persulcatus
CACAGGGATGTCAGTACGTAAGCTGGCCGCTGGCGTCTGTGTCCGAGCTTTCCACTTGTTCGGCATTTCGGCATTTTCGAGATGTAAGTACACATTGCAAGGTGCCCGATGACCCGGCCGTTGATGTTTCATTGTATTGTCTGGACATACCACACCAGGGCTCGAGGCGCAGTTCTTTCCACCAGCTTCTCGGCGTTAATGTGATCGGCAGGCAAAGGGGTGCCCTGATTCGCTGCATATCAGTGAATTGTAATGGCCGGGACGCTTTTCTTGTTTACAACGCATTCGCGGTACGACGCAGCCGGGGTCTCCTGCCGAATTTGAAAGTAGACATTCATCACGACCGCTTGCGCCTCACGCCCAAACGTGCCTTTGTGAAAGGACGTTTTGAAGCGACTCGGCGACGAAAGCAGCGAAGCACATGATTCGGCGATTACGGGAACGAAATCGCACAGAAAAACCGAGCACTGCAGCCATGTTGCCAGCGGATGTACGTGTTTTCGCCAAACCACATGCATTTACATATATTAATGAAAACATAAACTTCAGATATTTAATCTCTTTAGCTGCAAATCATTCTCAGCAGTACAGATCTGGAATATTGTGCAATGTTTACGCACAAAACAGCCATTTAAAAAAAAATTACTTTTTGCGGACTACTTTGTGGTGCGTCGGAATGCTCTTCTCGAAGTTGCGAATCGTCCCTCAGCCTTTGGCTGCGCTCGGACGGAAGCTGAAACGAAGTATAGCGTTTATTGTAATAACTCTATGGTCGAGGCCAGTGCTACTATACTACTATTCTCCCGAACACCCGGCGCGAATAATGAATGCTCCTGAATACAAGCAGAGCCGTTTATAGAGAGAGTTTGGTCATACATTGGTTTGAATAGGCCAGCATCTCGGGGCCAACCACAGGCCGCGAAACAGCCCCTAGCGGTGGTCGTGTGATCTAAATGTGCGAGCGAAGGCAAAACTGGAAGCGCGAGCACCAAGGACTTGGCGAGCACGGAAGCTCCGTGCGTTCAGGCTTTGCTCGAGCGCGCGAGCTGGGGAGAAATGCAAAAAGCGCTGGTCTCGCGCTTCTAGCTTTGGCTTCGCTCGCAGATAAAGTGAAACGAAGTATAATTTGAGCCGCGCCGAGCGGAACTCCGCGTCTCAAGACGCTCGCGCACCCCACCCTTTGCACTGTTTTCTTTCAGCCAGTCTCAGGACGCTGTTCTAGCAGTGCAGAGAAAGGCATGGGCACGAACGCGTGGCTTTGGAAAGTGCCTCCTATGCACGAGGTCTCGTACAAACAAAAGCGTTTTGCTGAGCTAGGCTCACGCGCCTGTGCCTTTGTCTTCACTGCAGACATTTGTGAGATGGAGTAGAGGTGTCCTGATTGGTCGACGCTGTGTCACAAATTTAGTTTACGCTCTAAGCGTGGGGGGAATATTCGGCGCTGGCGGCGGCCTTTGCTCCGCCTATTGGCCAAACTCTCCCAATACACGGCTCTGGATACAAGTACCGCGATACACGTGAGCTGCGCCGCCATTTGCTTCCAAGGGCCGTGCGGGGCTTAGGCCTCGAGAATGCAGGGATTGGTGCTCCACGCGCCACACGTGCACGCCTTCCCCGTATAAAACATTCGAAGTAAATAACCAAAATAAAGCGTTGACGAACGCGCGTGCAAGATGCCATTTGTTTTAGGTATTTGCTTTAGAAAAGTTACTACTGCTGAGGCCAGCACGTGCGGCGCGTGGAATTCCAATCCCTGCATTCTCCTTGATGCTTGGGTAATATCACTGATCTCAATGGTAATATAGCAATAGGTCTATTCGCATAGAGATTCGATCGACACGGCTCATGTGGTGAAAGCGGAACTATGCTTTGTTTTACACTTGGAGCAAAACGAATGCGGCCGAAGTCATGAGAGGCGCCAAGGCAGCGCTCGTGCACTGGAATAGACTGCTAAGAGCTCGCGCTCTTTGCCTTTAGTGTGGATCAACGTTACTAAACCACTCAGTTGGGAAACTGCCATAGAGACTGCTCTGAAAAAGTGGCACCGACCCGTCCTCCAGAACCGAGCTAATGGCGATCACAACGCCGCCATTTCTCCCGCAGCGGCCACTCGAGGAACTGCACGTGACTTCCATTTTGGTTTTAATCGGCCATTTTGGGGCCAGAACAGATACTGTGGAAAGGGCTACAGGGGTGCCACCCCCAACTCCAAAGCGGACGCGCCGCGAAATACTACTAAGGTTAATATGCGCCTAGCTCGGGACGTGCTACCTGAAATCACCGCTGAGGCACGGTTGTATAGGAAGTATTCACTGGCGGCAATAGCTGTGTGCGCGACTGCTGAGCGCGTGCTGATGGCTAGCTTCCAGGGTTCTTTTGAAACGTGCATTCCATACCGTCAAAATGGCCGGTCTTAGCAGCCTATTAATGGGGGCTCGTTCTGAGCATGCGCTCTAGACAGCACCCACAAATATGGCGCCCAGTGAATACTCCTTATACATAGGTTGCACTGACGTAATTTGGTCCTCCTTTCTGGTGGTCCGAACTTCCTCGAGCGTAGCCTTTACTGTGCATATTCTACGAGCAGTACACGAGCGTCGCGAGCGAGGGGAAACGAGTGAGCACAGCTTCATTATACTTCGTTTCACTTTATCTGCGAGCGAAGCCAAAGCTAGAAGCGCGAGACCAGCGCTTTTTCCGTTTCTGCCCAGCTCGCGCGCTCGAGCAAAGCCTGAAGGCACGGAGCTTTCGTGCTCGCGCTTCCAGCTTTGCCTTCGCTCGCACATAAGGTGAAATTTTGGCCACCAGAAAAGAGGAAGGATATGACGTCACGTGCAACCCATGTATAAAAACAATATTAATTGTACTGCAACACTTGCAAACTAAATATTTTAGAAAACAACACGCGCCCATCATTTTGTACTAAACTCCAATACAACTTACTACAAAAAGAGTTTTTTCCGTTGGTTTTTACGCAAAAACATGCTTTCTAAAAGCTCAAGGTGACCACAGTTAAGACAAATGATACAGAGTGGCGCTGTTGTCGTATTTAGCTCGGTCTCGGTGGACGCCAACGGCCCAGGTTTCGACGGTGAGTTTCCCAACTGAGGGTTCTATACTTCGTTTCACCTTATGTTGTACCGCAGCGAAGGCTAGAAGCGCGAGCTCATAGCGTTGGCAGCTGCTCTTAATCACGAAAGCTTGTGCCGCCGGGATGTGCCCCAGAGAAAGGAGCTCGCGCTTGTAGCCTTTCCTGCGGTACATCATAAGGTGAAACAGAGTCGACTGGCCGCTGCCATGTCTTCGCTCGTGCGGACAAGCCCGTGCTTGCCAAAGCTTTACTCACGCGCAACCTGCACGTGCTTGCACGCATGGGGCACCAGTCGGGGTGCCATGCTTGTTTACAAAATCACAGTCCAGCGTGCGATCTAGTTCTATAGACCTTTCCAATGTTTACAAAATCACAGTCCAGCGTGCGATCTTCACAGCCCAGCACGTGCGTGTTCGTCGCTTTGGAAAGCGAGCAAAGCGCGCGCCATACTCACGAACACCCAAAATGGCACCGGCCACACGCTCTTTTTTGGAAAGGTCGATAGTAACGTTGGTGTAGATGCTTCGCCATGCGCTTCGTAGTCTTCGAACCCCGGATATCCAACATCTCCCCTTTTCCTTATTGTCGAAAACGACTTGGTGGCTTGACGAATCTTCCCGATCGTGTAGTGTACCCACGTTGTGGCTCTACGTCAACACTGAGTGGTTCATCATCCTGGTGGCCTTTGTATAAGCTTTTACCTGCAAATCATTGTACGACATCTCAGTGGCGTCACGAGGGTCAGTGGCACCCGGGGCGGTAGCCTGCCGCGACATCCCCCCCCCCCCCCCCCCGCTCTCGTGGCCCGCCGCGACACCCCCCTGAGCGCTGCTCCCGGGGTGGTCCGCCCCCCCCCCCCCCCCTTGTGACGCCACTGCGACATCTCATCGTCCTCCTTGTTTTCGCTTCGATCAATAACCAGAAACTTCCCAAGCAGCACAGAGTTGGCCAGTCATCGGCCAATGGCTGGCAATGGTCCTTTGGCCAAGTGGCCAGAGACTGGCCGGTGACTGGCCTCTATCTGGCCATTGGCCAATGGCCACGTACTGGCCATCAGCCATCGGCCAAGCATTGGCCAATGAATGGCCACTCTCTGGCCACTGGCCAAAGACCATCGCCAGACATTGGCCATTGCTTGGCCAAAATCCGTGCTGCTTGGGTTCGCGTTTCGCCGGACAGTTCCATCCTTTGTGGATACCCAATATGAGCGCGGCGAATCGGCTTTCTTTAGTACTGTCCCCCCTTTATTTAGGTCCTTGATCCAGACTTTCTGTGATGACTGAAGCTCTGGCAGGTTCCAACTCCATGATGCCTGTTGAAGCCAGACGCCTGCTTGTTTTTTGCTTGTCTCTCGCTCTCTTTCAACAGGGAGCGTTTAGGTGTTTTCGGGTTTAGCAGATGTGGTAGGACCGACACCTGGGTTCGAATCTTTGTGCTGAACAAGAGCTCTGCGGGACTGAATCTACAAGCTAATGGTGTAGCACTTAAACTTCATTTTTGCTATCTTGACGGCCGCCTCTGCTGCACCGTTACTTTGAGGATACTTTGGGCTTGACGTGACGTGTCGAAAGCCCCAATCTTTGCTAAATGACACGAATGCCGATCGAAATTGGAGGCCATTGTCTGTAATGACCGTCTCAGGTATCCCGTGTCTAGCGAAAATAGACTTTGCTTTGAGGGCTACTTCGAAGTATCTAGAATAATAATCAGTGATAAGGAGATAATTCTTGCCTTCCGCGTAGAAGATGTCCATGGCCAGCTTTTGCCAAGGGCGTTCTGGGAGCGGAGTTGGAATCTGTGGTTGGCTTCTGTGCTGCCTTTGGTGCAGACAGCTGGCACACCTTTCAACCATTTCTGTAATGTCTCTAGTGATGCCAGGCCACCAACACGACTCTTTGGCTCTTCTTGAGCACTTGACAACGCCCTCGTGTCCATCGTGTAGAAACTGCAGTACTGAAGGTCTCATTGAGAGGGGTACAAGGTAACGCGAGTTTCCCATTATAATGCCGTCATACAATGTAAGTTCGTCTTCGAACTGCCAGTATCGAAGGCCGTCCTGAGGTGTTCTTGATTTACTTGTGGGCCACCCTTCCGTTCCCAGGCAGCACACAAATGTTGTTCCGGCATTGGCCTAACATTGGCTAACACCGGCCTCAATATTGGACAATATTGGAAGCGCTACCCCATCCAACCTTGGCCCAGTCATTGGTGCCAATGTTGGGCCACTGTTCAGGCACGGTTCCAGCCAATGTTGGCCCATCGTTGGTGCCAATGTTGGGCCATTGCTAAACCATGGTTCCAGCCAATGGTGGTCCCACATTGGCAAAGACCGGCGTAATATTGGACAATACTGGAAGTGCGACCCGATCCAATGTTGGCCGTCGTTTGTGCTGACTTTTGGCCATCGTTGCACTCGCCCAGCTGTTTGCAAGTGCACTCACCAAGTTGTTTGCAAAAAGAAAGGTACGCAGACACAAGGAATATTTTTGAAATCTCCTAAAAGTTTATTGCACACAGCGTATTCTGCAGACAAGTACAAACTAAGCAATTTGTAATATGTGAAGAGGTACTACTCAGCTGTTATACAACTGAGAAGATTGCAAAGCAAACAACAACCGGGGTAATTGTTGGGTAGTGTCCAGTCTCCCGACAGCTGGCAGACTTTTTTCCCCGAAATTCTACCGTTAGTCGCCCCTCATTGGCGGTGCAATCAGTTCATCGAACGACATTTCATCGACAGATCGCTTCATCAACACGCGATGTTTCATAAAAAAAAACTGAGAATAGCATTTTGTTTTCCTGTTGCAAAGAATTGTTGCAGACTTACCATGAGGAGGCGTGAAAGGGTGGGCTGGTTCAGTGAGCACACGCCTCAGGAATACACGCGCTTTGAAATGCCCCTACATCGTGAAATTCGTGTAACGAATGTCGAGGAAACGTTGCGCCTCAGGAATACACGCCCGACAAAATGCCCCTACAGCGTGAAATTCGCGCAACGAATGTCGATGAAACGTGAATGTCGACGCAACGTGTAATCACGAAAAGGTGGCTACGGAACGTGTTTTCGCGAAACGCAGGGTGAATAAGGACGTCAGTATTCTACCTGCAGTTGTGACATAATTTCAGGCAGATAATGGCAGGCGACTGTCGGTAAGATTGCACGAAAATTATTCTCCCGGCTGCCAGGAGATAGGCACTCCCTATAGTTCTAGACGTTATCCGGAAGAGTATACCCGTAGAAGAACAGACAATGATCCCCAAATAGGGTACAGCGCACTTACGTAGAAAATACCGGACTTGAAAAATGTAATCCGAGGTAGATGTCGACACGTGCACTGCAGACCAACCACACAAACACAAGAACTTGAAGGAAGTGATCCGTGAAGATTCAACACGATGTAGCACGCGCTGCCGTTTGCCGAAGCGAACACTAAATGGTTCACAAAAATGTCTTGCGCTTCTTTGAAGAAATCGATACGGGTAAGACTTTTCGAGCGAGATACCATTTACCGCAGAAGCGAAATGCAGAGCAGGCCCGCAGGCCGCATCGCACGCGTAACTGGTCCGGTCTTCGCAGGCATTCTGGGTTTGTCAACTGCTAATGCGTCCTCCGTCAAACCACGTGATCACGCTTCTGCCGTTTCCCTCGCCCAGAGAGCGGATTCAAACGATAAGAGAGAGAAAACGAGCGAAGGAGTAGAAAGGAAGCAGGCCAGAACAGAGGTGCGCTTACAAAGGCTAATCTTCTGGGGCATCTCAACAATGAACACAGCCATACGATTTGTCACTTGTACCCAAAGTTGATAGTGCAGTGGATGTTATGCGTGGCCTTGGGCTGGCAGGTTCCGTGCTCTGCCTTATCACCAGCTTCGAGACTGTAGTCACGTGACCCTAACCGGAGACACGATTGGCCTGACACACACATAGCGTCTACCCTGCTGTCAATACCGATTGAACGAGACAGCTCTTTGAAGGCCAGCTTTTGAACTTCTAAAGAAGCTGTCGAGCCCAAAAGTGATTCTAAACGGGGTAAGTTTGAAGACACTATGTTTTTGCGTGGTACAGCCCCCATTAATATTTAGAATAAAGAACTTAGCGCTACTATTTTTTGCGCACGATGTCCACAAATAAATAAATAAATAAATATCTACTTTTATCAATAAATTTAAAAATATTTGTACACTGTTAGGTTCGCGTTTTTAAACTTGAAAGTTTTTCCCGAACGAGTAACACATAAAAGACACCACGGACAGCAGATCGTCCGACTTTCAACACACGATGAATCGCTGACGCTCGCAGACAGAAGGTTGCGATGCTGCGCGGACGGTTTTTGAAAGATGCTGCGTAGGGTATACGCCGGGCGCAACGGCTTCACGACCGTTCGAAGGGCAGAGGATTCGCGACGACAAAGTGGCGTCTTGCAACTTCAGTGAGCTAACGGGGCTCGAGAGTTGCACGCTCCCATTTCCGCAGCGCGAGCGCGGCCGGCCACATCGAGGCGCAGTATGTTCTCACGTCACGATTGCTACGTCGTTGCTCTGCCTACACTGATGAGATCAGCACTGACAGTCGAAGCAGCCCTCTCGAGACTTCACTCGAGTCCAATAGACGACTTTCTAGCGCTATAGACTCTCGTAAAACTGAGAGTAGAAGTCACGTACCTCGGTTGCGGCGTAAGCGGCGGCTTTATGTTTGTAGACGCGTGCGTCGACAATGACAAAATAGGCACAGAAACATCAAATATAAAAAAAAAGAGCACGCAGAAAGAAATACAAACATGGCAGGGGCGCGGGCGAAGTAGAAGACGTTAACGCTACGTAATTGTGAAGAATCGTGTGTATCAGGCACGTGAATTAAGAAAGACGAGACCGTTTGAAGTAGAACACAGCGTTATATTAGAAAACAATATGCCAAGATGAAAACACCCTAATTAAATTTACACACAAAAAGCTACGAATGGTATGACTTTGGGGAAATCGTTACAGGAACGCACGTCCGACAGATTGTTCTCGCAATGTCGGCACACTGCTTCAATGCTGCTCACTAAGGGCAACCGGAAAGTTCGCTGTAACACCTTAACGCTTTCTTGTTTCGTGGCGCTGGGTCTTGGGAGGTTTTCTGCGCTGGAGCGGCGACAAAGAACGTACCGGCAAGCCCAGGGTTCAGCTTGAAGCCGGTGGGTCGGCGGCGGCGTTGGCACGGCGTTGGCACGGCGTCGACGTCTGGGGTGGCGTGTTGGAATGGACTGGGCCGCTGTGGTCTTGACGCGTGCTCCGCAACACGTGCACCTGCTTTCAACTGGGGTGAAGGCTTCGTGGGAGCTGGAGGTCAGGCCAGGTGGAAGCCTTGAAGAACCCGGGTCTGGACGCCCGGCGGTTCCCTTCCACACGCTGGTCTGCCCGCTCGAACACACTCCATTTTCTGTTCTCCGCCTTCCTTCTCTTTTTTTCTTTCTCGATGCAGGGTGCGTGGCACGCGCCACGAGGATGACGCGCGCGCACAAACACACAGTTCGTCGCGTGCACAACGCGGCAGGAAGATGACCCGGCACGCGCACATACACACCGTCGAAATCCGCGCACGTTACAGTAATACATATACATACAAAATACACTGAAAAATACAAAAAATAATTAAATCTAAAAAACGCAATCAAGTTGTCAACGCCGAGGTAAGGCAATGCGAAGGGAGAGCAGCCGGCAAAAAAAAACTGCAATAGTCCTATAGGCAGCTAAGGATTTATTTGTGATCGCGGTTACAAAGCACCGGCGACGTACGCCACATGAAGTTGGCTAAATAAAATTCTCGCCCCGAGCGAGCGCATGAATGACTTCTTTCCACTTTCCTACCTCTGCAATGCAAAAAAGAGGGTCGCGGGTCTATAGCCTAGGCGACACAAATATCGATAAGCGATTGGCTATGGCAGTACAATATTGACCAGCTTATACCAAGACATCACCAATGTTGGAAAACTCTAGGCTTTGACAGTTTAATATTAACCAGCTTAAGCCAGCGTATATTCAATATCGGAAAGCCATTGGCTCTGACAGTCCAATATTGTACAGGTTATGCCGGCGTATATCCAATATTGGAAAGCTATTGGCTTTGACAGTCCAATATTGGACAGCTTATGCCGACGTATATCCAATATTGGAAAGCTATTGGCTTTGACAGTCCAATATTGGACAGCTTATGCCGGCGTATATCCAATATTGGAAAGCTATTGGCTTTGACAGTCCAATATTGGACAGCTTATGCCGGCGTATATCCAATATTGGAAAGCTATTGGCTTTGACAGTCCAATATTGTGCAGGTTATGCCGGCGTATATCCAATATTGGAAAGCTATTGGCTTTGACAGTCCAATATTGGACAGCTTATGCCGGCGTATATCCAATATTGGAAAGCTATTGGCTTTGACAGTCCAATGTTGACCAGCCTATGCCAACGTATCACCAATATTAGAAAACCATTGGCTTTGGTAGTCCAATATTGTCCAATGTGATTCCAATATTGGAAAACATATGGCTCTGTTGGGCCATTGTTGGGCCATTCTTTGCCACTTCAAACCCAATGTTGGCCCAATACGTGCTGCCTGGGTTATGTACTTTTTCAAAGTGCTCATTATCGGGTCATTGTCTTGAGCTGCCGACAGTTGTTCCCCACAGACATCTGAAGCCGGTACGTGATGAATAAGAGCATGCTCGAATTCTGTTACCTCTTCTGCTATGCACAGGCCGTCTTCATTCTTGAGAGGTTGTCTCGATAGGGTGTCTGCGACTACGAGGTCTTTTCCCGAAAGATGTTCCATTGTGAAGTCGTACCTCATCATCCGGAGACGCATTCGCTGAAGTCTGGGTGTAAGATCGTCCACCAGGCTTTCTGGTAAACAGTGGTATGAGAGGCTTGTGATCAGTCTCAATGTGAAAGGTTAGTCCTACAATATAGTCCTTCAGCTTTTCGCAGGCGCAGGTGATTGCAAACGCTTTCTTTTCGATTTGAGAATACCCTCTTTCCGTTTCAGATAATGATTTTGAAACGTAGGCAACTGGTCGGAGAGTTTCATCTTTCTGATGCTGCATGAGCACTGCTCCTATTAGCCCCGTGCGCGACCGAAAGCGTCACTGTGGTCGGCCTTCCACGATTGGCCGAACGCTGACTATGACGTCGGAAAGGGGATTTGTCATCGACGGAAATAAGAGGAATGAAAGAACTTTAATTTTGACGGTGTTGGCAGTGTTCCTTTGAGAGCGCAATGATTTCAAGCTTCCACCATGCTAATAACAAACACCATGGAACTTGTTGTTTGCAAGGTAATGACGTCACAAAGGGGAACCACAGGAGGGCGCCACCAAAACATCTCGCCGCTAATACCGTAGCTGGAGGCGTTTGCGGATAATATTGTCGCTTTTGTTGGAGAGTATTAGCGGCGAGAAGTTTTGGTGGCGCCCTCCTGTGGTTCCCCTTTGTGACGTCATTACCTTGCAAACAACAAGTTAGATGGTGTTTGTTATTAGCATGGTGGAAGCTTGAAATCATTGCGCTCTTAAAGGAACACTGTCAACACCGTCAAAATTAAAGTTCTTTCATTCCTCTTATTTCCGTCGATGAAAATCCCCTTTCCGACGTCATAGTCAGCGTTCGGCCAATCGTGGAAGGCCGACCACAGCGACGCTTTCGGTCGCGCACGGGGCCTTGATTTTACCCTCTCGAACGCTTGCTCCTGAGGAGTTTCCCAGACAAATTCGACATCCTTGTGGTCGCAAACGGTCACGTTCGTGTTTCTCGAAAACTCCTCCCCCCTACGAACCGCGCGCTCCTATTGGCCACAGCCCGCGTGATAATTCCACGCGGTTCCCATGGTAACGTTCGCGAAACACGAAAGCAACTGTTTGCCGTAACTGTCGCTCTCCGAGTTCGGACCGTGACGACAAAGTGACGTATGACCACGTCCGACCTACGTACACATAGCGGAAGTCGCGTAACTAGATTAACTGCAGTATTACTCGACACACCCTACTTTCTGTTTCGCTATGAGTGCGAGCTAGTGCGGGTGTAGGAGCTACAAGAACGTGCTCCGGGCTTTCAACGTTCCTGTCGAGCAGGCACGCTTGCGCAGTGCAAGCCAACGTTCGTGCAAGCATCGTTCGGGGTGATGTGCTCGAGCTTTTAACTTCTGTTTCTATTTCACGAAGGGGAACAAGCTTTGGGCAGGATTCTAGAGCGTAGAAAATGGCGGCGATGCTTGTTGCGCAACGATGGCTCGACCAACGCGTACAATGACGGGTTTTCCGCGAGCACCCGGTTGCCTTCGCGATGCACGACGACTGTTTCTGACGACAGTACCGCTTGTCGAAAGCACCGTGTGATTGCTATGTTGCGCTTTTTGGACTCCCAGGAGACTTGGAAGAGGGAAGTGACGTCAACGACTAGAGAAGCGTTTCTCTAGTCGTTGACGTCACTTCCCTCTTCCAAGTCTCCTGGGAGTCCAAAAAGCGCAACATAGCACCCCTGGGGTGCTATGTTGCGCTTTGGGTGCTATGTTGCGCTTTTTGGACTCCCAGGAGACTTGGAAGAGGGAAGTGACGTCAACGACTAGAGAAATGCAGATTGGATGTTGACAGAAGAAAACAAAATCAACATCCAATCTGCATTTGCTGCGTTGTTGACGTCACTTCCCTCTCCCTAGTCTCCTGGGAGTCCAAAAAGCGCAACATAGCCCCCCAGGGGGTGTTGTCCGTCCCTTCTCGTTTTCTTCCTCAAGTTTAATTAAATTTCGCTTATCTTGATAATGTTGACTACTTATTGAGTGCTGTTGATAGTAGTGGCATTGCCAGGAACTTTTGAGGGGGTGAGGGTGGAGGGGGGTTGAGGTGGCTGGGATGTTCATGAGTTGGGGTGCGGGGGGGGGGGGGGGATGGTGTCGAAATTTGTGTGTATATTCTAGGGCCCGCCGGATGTTGGGGGGGGGGGGGGGGGGGGGAGGCGAAGCCCCATGAGCCCTCCCCCTGGCTTTGCCACTGGATGATACCATAAGGGGAGCATCCTACATTCCCAGGCTGCCATAAGCATGTGCATAGCCACTGAGCTCGTACCACAATGGCAAGATAGTTGCTGACATTCTTCACGTTACGTAGCGGTTCTTTCTTTAGTACATATGCTCGCTTTTCCTTCACACATCTACTCTGCTTCCGCTTGTCGTTTATGCTTGATGGTGATAAGTCAACAGTGCGTATTTGCTCTGCATTACAGGCAAATTTCAAAAAGTCCAGCTCACACTACTCTTTAATTTCAATGAGTTACTGTCACTTTTGAAACGAATTTTTTAATTGTTATCATAACCTTATTCAATTGTTATCATATTCTACATTCAACACACGTGTGTTGAATGTAGGACAATTGTATCTTTATTATTTTTCTTGGTCACAGAGATGATGACCATCCACAAGATTGCACTGGCTACATTTCTCGTCTACAGTGTGTAACAATGTTACCATACTCTGTCAGACTAAACTCCTGCTGTCTAAACAACTAACGATTCATTTTAGGACACACCTGTTCGCAGTTCATTTCAGGGAATCGAAAAGTGTTTCTTATGACTGTCCGATGACTGACATGCAATTCCAGAAGCTTGGTGTGAAAAGGTAAAGTATCTAATTGATACAATGAAATGCCATCAGCAACCCATCCATATTTTATTGCGTGATTGACAGTATAGCTACAAACCGCAACAAATGGTCAACTGAAGACATAGAAATAGAAATAGAAAAAAAAGGCTTGGCACTCGTGTGGGCCAGCGAAAAGTTTCGAGACTACCTCGTAGGAAGAGTCTTCACTCTCGAAACTGATCACAAGCCTCTCATCTCACTTTTTGGGTCCAAAGCACTCGATGACTTGACACCAAGGCTACAAAGAATGCGCATGCGACTCATGCGTTTTACGTATGCCATCGTCTATGTCCCCGGCAAGGATCTAACGGCAGCCGACGCTCTGTCAAGGTCTCCTATCTCACACTCGGAGCCCTTCGACCTCGAAAATGAGATCGATGGCTACATCAAGCACATCGTCTCCTCTATGCCGCTGACATCATACAGTGTTCAGCAGGTCGCCAGTGAACAACAGAAAGACGGAGTATGCGCGCGGCTTCGTCAACTCATTCTAACAGGGTGGCCAAGAAGAAGAGATCTGGAGCAAGAACTCAAACCTTATTGGGAAGATAAAGACAACATCTCACTTGTTGACGACGTAATAGTTCGTACCTCAAGAGTGATAATCCCTGAGAAAATGCGCGACACCGTCCTTCGCCAACTTCATGAAGGTCACTTCGGGATAGACAAATGCAAAGGACGAGCAAGGGATTCTGTTTGGTGGCCCGGAATTGACTTTGATATTGAGCGACTCATCAAAAACTGTCACGTATGCCTCAAACAGAGTGTCAATCGCAAAATGCCTCTTCTGCAAACAGAATTCCCCCAGCGTCCCTGGGAAAGAATAGCGATGGATTTGTTCTTCTGGGACGGAGCCTGGTGGCTAATCATAACTGACTATTTTTCACGGTACCCAGAACTGGTCCGCCTTGGTGGTCTCTCATCGGGAACTGTGATCACCCACTGCAAGTCTATTTTTGCGAGGCATGGAATACCGGACGTGGTGGTATCCGACAACGGACCCCAGTTCGCTAATCGCGAATTTGATGGCTTCGCAAAGGATTATGGTTTTCGCCACATCACTTCCAGTCCAAGGTACCCTCAAAGCAATGGAATGGCAGAAGCCGCGGTCAAGATAATAAAGTCGTCGCTAAAGAAAACAGAAGACCCGTACAAGACCCTGCTCGCTTACAGAACGAGTCCATTGAAAAATGGATATAGTCCGGCAGAACTTCTGATGGGCAGGAGGTTACGAACAACTGTTCCAGTCTCGTCTAGCCGCCTTGTTCCCTGCCTTCCAGACCTCCACAACGTAAGAAAATTTGAAATGTCTCAGCGACGAAAACAAAAAGAAGACTTCGACCGCCGGCATGGCGTCCGAGACTTAGTCGACTTGGACGAGGGAACTGACGTGTGGGTAGTCGACCTGCAACGACAAGGAGTCGTCCAAAGCAGTGCAAATGAGCCCAGATCATACTGGATCGACACTGAAGCCGGAGACTCTATTCGCAGAAACAGAACACACCTGATTCCCTTACCAAGTCAGGCTTCTGGATCAGAAGTACAGGTACCCGAGAATGTGCAAGAAGACGATGCGGATTCACCAGAGCCTGGGCCTCATTGCGCCGATAGCGGCCACGCTCACACAAAACGTGGAAGGTGTGTTCGAGTACCAAAGAGGTATCAAGAACAATGAACGATGCAGGTGTGAGACTTAGAGGGGGAAAGGTGTGATTGTTTGTTGTGAGGCTTAGGAGGGGAGATGTGTGATTGGTTGTTGGTGTTAGACTTAGTAGGGGAGATGTGTGAGGTAATTCACCTCTCGTGTCGGTTTGGCCGACACGAGGGAAGAAGAGGAAGTGAATAAAGGGCTTCGTTGCGTGCCTGACTCCATGTTGAAAGCTTGCCCTTTTCCCACATCGAACAGTACTAAGCGTGCACTAACTTCGAAGTGGTAGAAACCCTGAAGTTTTAACGTCAACTTACCACCATGTTGTTAATGGCAAAGTGGGGTTTGCGGCAAAGTGTTGGAGTCCTTCAGAACGGTGACGATCTCCTTCAGACCGATGATGATGGTGACGAAGGTTCAGTTAGATTCTAGGTTCCGTCAACGCACCCCACGACGTCGGTGTGCTTGTCGTGGTGGCGACGAAAGCCTTCTTTCGCACATGCTTCAGCTGCCTCGGTCCGGGGTTTTGTCGACCCAGTCGTCTCTTCCCAGCCGGTTGACAGCAACACTCGCGATGGCCGTCACGGCTCTGATCACCATCCACTGGGCATTTGCTATGTGATCATCGGTGGCAACCGCGCTCTTGTAGTTCCCCGCTGCGAAAACGCTCAGTGCGATTCAATGTAGCGGCTGCTCGACGGTCATCATATCTCATCGTCGTCGTCTCTCGTCGTGCAGCTGGGGGGCTATGTTGCGCTTTTTAGACTCCCAGGGAGAGGGAAGTGACGTCAGCAACGCAGGAAATGCAGATTGGATGTTGATTTTGTTTTCTTCTGTCAACATCCAATCTGCGTTTCTCTAGTCGTTGACGTCACTTCCCTCTTCCAAGTCTCCTGGGAGTCCAAAAAGCGCAACATAGCACCCCTGTTCTTCCTCAAGTTTAATTATCCCTACCAACCCGCTCGTTCTGTCCCTACAAGCGAAATTTCTTTTATTTTATGCACCATATAGGCAGTGTTTCCGTATACATGGCTTGCTCGTGACGTCATCGCCTCGTGCTGGTGGTCATTTCTATTTGTTCTTGCCGAGAATAACAAGTTTGATGGTGCGAAGTGTATGCTGTCGAAGGTGCGCGCTCGGCAGCAATACCACCACGATGGCCGCTGTTGTGACGTCAGTGCAAGGCATGCAAAGCACACACTGTAGAAAACACTTGTGTGAAGACTGCGTTCACAATGCAGTCCCTGTCAAACTTTCAAGGCGTTAATGAATTCCACAAATTAAATTTTCAACGAAACGCATTTGTTTTGCAAAACGCTGGCAAACTTACGTTGCGTTTTACATCATTCACCTTTGTCGTCCGATGAATCAGCAGTCAGCACTACACAAACCTCAATTAGCTTGTCGTTTGTTTTCTTGAAGTTGGGGCGATCGCTGGCGGTCGTGGTGGCGGCACAATTCTTTCTCAGACCGTTGGCTGCTGCCTCCGTGCTCGCGGAAACGTGGTTAACTTTGTGTCAAGGTGAGGTTTCGAATCTTGACGCATGGCAACGCTGAATGAAGGTCTATTACCGTCTTCATTATCTCAACAAGGCTGCCGTTACGAGCCACAACACCACCACTTTCAAGCTTCATAACACCGGCACCTTGCACCTCGTCAAGTGTTATACCGGAGACGTTGAACGCCAGCTCACCGTGCTCTTCAATCCAGTCCTGCCACCGAATGGGCTCATCCAACAGCACGAAAGCATTCGTGTGCGCGTTGATCAAGTTACCGATCGCATGTCAAACCCCAGCCGCGCGCGGTCGATCCGACGAGCATCGCGGCCATGTTCTTTCGAGTTTATCACGCCAAGGGTACGGTTGTCGAGTTAAAACAATGCAAATAGTCCCGTGCATTCTTGTTCTTACGTCATTTTGTCGTCACAACCCGAACTCGAAAAATGACTGTTAGCGGCAAACAGAGGCTTTCTATACACCTTTCCAAAAAACGCTTCTAGGCCGCCGCCATGTTGCTGATGCTGATGCGGCTAGTGCGACTCTCGCGCCCTCTATCAGCTAGAAATTTTCTGCCACTCTCTGGGACTGTGAAGACCCGCTCAGCGCGGTTCTCTACCTGTGTTTTTGCGGTTTTGCATTCGACGTTTTCTCGCCCCTCTTGAAAGTTTCCACTTATTTTTTTTTATGTGTGCTGCGTACCCTTTCTGTGTTATCTTCGATTGTGAGAAATAAGGCTGGTAAGTGCCTGCCATTCAAGCTTTTTTGTTTGACATTCACGGGAAACGATCAGGAGGTGAAGGACGTCGAACGACCCTCGACGCGATTTTGCGAACATTGTTCTCCCCACTCCCAGAGATAATCCGCGTAGAATCCTCAGTCATCTCCAAAAATAGTTGTCCGGGTTGGGGTGGGAAACGGGTCAGTCGCGTTTGTTCCTTTGACTTGGTGCTGTTGTGAAAAAAGGAAGCTCTCCACGAAACGTGCCCCAAAACGAAGTCATCTTGGATTCCGTCCGATCGTCAAGATGTGACTGTCGTCGACTGTGACTGTGTTATTTGAGATCTTTCTCAAATAAATTCTTTTCGGATAACGCTGCATCGTGTGGTACGTACAATATATTGTTCGAATGTTAACACTTTCTAAATTGTATGTCCGTGTCCTGTCCACCGGTAAACACGTTATTTGTGAGCGTGAAAAATGCATGCCTTTCGGCTCTCTTCTGTTGTAATTTATTTTTGACAGCTAAGCGCTTTGTCGTTTGTCATGCGGCGAATCGCGCGGAGTCGTCAAAACTTATAGTAAAAAACACACACAAAAACTAGAACTACATTCAAGTCGCATTCGTTCTGTCGCGCGCGTACCCAACAAAAATAGCTTATTAGCCCCGTGCACGACCGAAAGCGTCGCTGTGGTCGGCCTTCCACGATTGGCCGAACGCTGACTATGACGCCGAAAAGGGGATTTATCATCGACGGAAATAAGAGGAATGAAAGAACTTTAATTTTGACGGTGTTGGCAGTGTTCCTTTGAGAGCGCAATGATTTCAAGCTTCCACCATGCTAATAAAAAACACCATCGAACTTGTTGTTTGCAAGGTAATGACGTCACAAGGGGGAACCACAGGAGGGCGCCACCAAAACATCTCGCCGCTAATAGGTTTTTTATTGCTTTTTTTTCTTCTTTCAAATGTAGTACAATGCTTTCTCGATGACCTCGGGAAAATGAGTGCACCATGAAACCCAAAATACAGCGGGAAAAGACGAGAATTTAGCAGCCAGCATTGTTTGAAACTGCGCCTACGCAGGCTGCGCCTATCGAAATCACAGTCCTCTCGGTTAGGGTTAGCAGGGACGCCGGTGAGAGTCTAGCCTCAAACCCAGTGACTGGGCTCGAAAACGGTTTGCTGCTCCTGGGGTCGAGTGTTTCTTGGAAAGGTGTATAGTCGGATGCAACCTAAGAACAATCTTTTAGCTCCACCCACAAGCGCATTGCGCCCATCTGAAGTGCCTCCGCCGTCGAGAAAGTAGTTCGCTAGCAACGTTGCTTTTTCTTCCTCCAGTAAACGTGTCTTAAACTACTACAATATTTATTTAATTCATTCAGGACGTTTAAATAAGTTAGAATACGTTTTTGTCAACGAAATAGCTGTTTAGTAAAGAAAGAAGTCATGTCCAATGTACCATCTTCCCAATTCATTTTCTGTCCAAGATACTGTCTAACATACCGTCTTCCAGCGCCTTCGATTGAGGGAAAGCGGCGAAAACGAAACCAACCTTTCTCTCGCCAAAATTATAAATTACAAAGCACTTATAGTTCGTGCAAATAATAAATATTTAGTGATTTACTTAGTTTTGTGGGCTTTGCGCACGAGATGTGTGCCTTTATTTTGTTGGATGAATAGAAATCAAGAATAATTATACTTTTCGGGTTTTGACAAATCGGCACCCTCCCAAGTCATCGACACCACCACCGCGCCCCGCTCGCTGGGAAGTTCTTTACTGTTCGAGGCAAGAACGGGAGTTTTGAGGACGAGGACGTATAGGGCTAAATTTCAGGAGATAGACACATTATGTGCTGCATGCCATGATGAGAGTGAGACACTTGAGCATTTGGTGTTAAAGTGCACGGGGCTTCGTCCTGCCCTCCCTGAGGGGGTAACGGATTTGGCCGGGGCCCTGGGCTTTGCTGGCGACGATGGAGGGACGGAGAAGAAGAGGATCACAGTAACAAAGAGGCGGTTAGAAGATTGGTGGAAATTATCTAGGGAAAATTAAATGATGCACAACTAACTAGCACAGCTGGGGACAGGCGGGACAGAGGAAAATTGGGACTCCCTCCCGCGTGGCTCCGGCCCAAAGTCTCAACCCTGTCCCCCAGTGGGTCCGGTGCAGGGGTAACGCCGACAAGGCTGACCAGAGGAAAATTGGCGACTCCCTCGCCGGGGGGAAGAGGCGGGGGGTGATGTTTTTAGTTTTTTTGCCCGATCCCCCAAAGGTCATCCTGGTGATATCCCACACTACCTGGTGATAGTTAGGGGGGAGAAAATTGGCTTAGAAGGGCGGGAGGAATCAAATGTTTTGTCTTTCTTAGACTTAGGCTAGGTGGCGCAAGCTACCGCCCGCTACAAAGGGTATAGCCAGTAACATCCATCCATCCATCCGCTAGAGTGCCTTCATACACACGCGCGCTTTTGCTTGAGTGGTGACATCTCAGCCATTTTTACGCCCAATCGTTTTTTATGCATTTTGAAGTATGCGCAATCCGGTGTCAATCAGCTCGAGCGCGTAGCTTTGGCTAATGCATAGACGCCATTTTAGCGCCCAGGTCATGCAACGAGTGCGCGAGAGCGTCACGCGCTGAACATTCAGTGCAACAATGGATGTCTTCACCCTGAGACAGACAGACATGTAGGCACCCTACGCCCCGCTTTTGTTTGTCTTCCGTCATGGATCCCACTGAGGTGCACGGCAATCTCAGCTCACCCCGCGGAAACCACAGCGAATTGAAGCAGCGGTGCCGGTACTATGTTGAGTAGCAACGTGGGGCAGAGGCGACAGAAATCCAACGAAGCAGACGACGTCCGGCGTATAGCTTCTCACCTCTCAGCAGTGCTAAGCCTCGCGCCCGCTTCGAAATTTTCGTTGGCGATAGCGTCGCTGGATTCTCACGTTGTCGCGCAAAAACTGCTGCAAACGCAAGCCGATACCATTAAGATTTCGTGGCGTAACCTCGGGCACGTAAAACACAGTGCAAAAAAGCAGAATAATTGTCACGAGAAACTAGCGTCGGGTTGCTAAGGCCAGCAGCCATGATGAGCTTTTTTTTTTTTTCAAAAGGATCGCGATTGGTCCACGGAATCGTGACGTCATGAAAACGATTGGCTGGCGTTTCTCGGCGTAGGAATACATTTTCCTCTGAGAGGCATTTCCGTTTTTTTCTTAGCTTGCAATCAACTATAGTTTCACGAACGTTCCCATGGCAACTAGCGTTGAATCGTCACGCGCAATGAAGCCAATGGGATAGCGAGGTACCTATGTAGGGACATGTAAAAACGGTTTTCTTTTCTTTTTGTTTTTTGCACGAGCTTTTCTTCAAATTAAAAAAAAAAAAAAGTAAAAGAGACTGCCCGAGATCATGCGGTCGCGTCCATTTCTTCAGCGCCGAAAGAGAAGAGCATGGCTTATTGGGACTACCGTCGTAATCACTGAAGTGAGCAAAGGGAGCAAAGCATTATTAAAACTCCCCGAAGAAACGTTCCTGCATCATCCACAGCATGTTCACAACCGGTGCACTCTGCGTCAATCTCATGACTTGTCATATATTACCACAGAGTCGTCGTCAGCTCTGTATCCATTTGGAGTCTCCTTCACAGGCAAACAGGAGATTTCATTTGCAGCTTATTTTCACGGCTGCTTCACAGAGGATGATCGGTGTCGCAGCGTACCTTCACATAATATTTTCTTCTCGTAATGCCATCCGTATCGTGCAGAAACAGGGAAAGCAACGACGCAAACGAGACACAAACACCACAAGGTCGTTACCGCGGTTTTCGCATGTTTGTTTCAAATACTGTAGCGAAAGACTTCGAGAAACAAGCTGAGAT